>OX465107.1:16114621-16354983 GCA_949987565.1 Luidia sarsii
TGCCAAAAATACCCACTATTATAAGTCATGCGATGGCGTGTAAAACGTTGGTCGCGCAATCGGTCTGTTAGGCCTACTCAGCGACAAATGAACGTTTAAGATCTGCCTAGTATTGGCGTTCTTTGACGTTGTAAACCTTTCACGATGACGCGGGCAGCGAGTGTATGTTAATGCGGCGGGTGGGCTGAACTGAACGGCCTGAGCGCGCATCGCTGAAGATGCGCGGGAATCGTTCCGAGGCACATCGCCCTGAACTCCTGACGATAGACACCAACAACCTATGGGATTGAGAACTCGTCCATATAGAGACAAATGCGCTGTCAGTTAATGTCGGGGTTTATTGTTTGCCGAGGCCTCGATATTGTTCATCATCGGCCAAGCGGTGTGGGACTTGGTCCCCGATGCTATTGCGTTAGCACAATGGCGATCATCATCCGCCGTCAAGATCGCCATCATTTTGGTTTTGGTTTGGGCCGATAGGTAATGAAGGGATGGTGGGTAGGTGTGTGTATGTGCGCGTGTGTGCGTGTGGTAAATTTCAGATCAATGCTTCTCTGCTCCGCCACCCCCCACTTGGGAGATGCGAGCGTTTCGCAGCAGCCATCTCCAGCCGGGTAAGGGCTCCTTGCGTCCCAGTCATCTGCATCACATCAGGATCAAATATCGCTTAAAGGGCGAGGCGCCTTATTTCTTCTCTTCTCTCTCTCTCTTTCTCTCTCCCTCCCTCTCTACCCTCTCTCTCCATCTCTCTCTCCCCTTTCTCTCTCCCTCTTCCCCTCCTCTCTATCTCTCCATCTCTCTCTCTTTCTCTCCTTTCTCTCTCCCCTCTGTCTCCCTCGCCATCTCTCCCTATCTCTCTCCCTACCGTATCTCTCTCTTTCTCACCCTCTCCATCCCTCTCTCCATCTACCTCTCTTCCTCTCTCTCTCCCTCTCTCTATTCCTTCTCTGACTTCCTCTCCCCCTTTCCCCTCCCTCTCCCTCTCCTTATCTTTTCTCCATTCTCTTCCACCCTGTCTCCCTCTCTTTCCCTATCCCATCCCTATCTCTCTCCCTATCCCTCTCCCTCTCCCTCTCCCTCTCCATCTCCCTCTCCCTCTCTCTCTCCCTCCCCCTCTCCCTCTCCCTTCCCTCTCCCACTCCCCTCCCTCTCCTACTCCCCTTCCTCTCTTTCGCTCTCTTCCCCTCTCCCTCTCCCACTCCCCTCCCTCTCCTACTCCCCTCTCTATCTTTCGCTCTCTTCCCTTCTCTCTCTCCCTCTCTTTCTATTTGTCCCTCCCTCTCCCTCTCCCTCCTCCCTCTCTCTTTCCCTCTCCCTCTCCTTCTCCCTCTCCCTCTCCTTCTCCCTCTCCCTCCCCCCTCTCTCTCTCTCTCTCTATCTCTCTCCCTCCCCCTCTCCCTCTCTCTCTCCCTTTCTCTCCCTCGCTCTCTGTCTCTCTCTCTATATATATCTGTCTCTCTCTCTGTCTGTCTCTCTCTCTCTGTCTCTCTCTCTGTCTGTCTCTTTCTGTCTCTCTCTACTCCCTTCCCTCCTCAGCCGCGGACACCTTTCGGCCTCAGGTTGCCGCGCGGCCACCGTGTCTCGTTGCTGCTTATATAGGCCACCGAACCAAGCACAGTATATACGCGGTCCTTCAGCACGCCATTCAGAAGCCCAAGTAACCGAACCGTCTTGGGATACCTCAGGCAACAGCGACCGGTATAGCGACTAGAAAATATGTCAAAGAGATGGTTGATAGATTTTGCTGGCGGACCTGACATCCTAACAAGCTCGGTGGATTTTATTTGATTTCCACCAATGATGGTCATGTTGTACTATAGGATCACAACTAGGAATCTTCGCTCTTCAAATGAAAGTAGCCACGCAACTATACACGAAGGTCTAAGGCTCAAATGTTGCGTTTGACTAGAAAGCTACGCCAAGAGCACAACCTCTTCGAAGATCTCGAGGAAGTCAACGGTGCTGTGAAAGAAAAGGAAAATGTATAAAAATAACCCCACCTCAATCTGATTGACATTTAGTTCGATTTTAATTTCATAGAGGCACCGGGAACCAAGTTCGTAAACAAAACGTTTTCGTTTAGAGATTCTGTCCTTGGACGAGTCGGAACCTCCGTCTGGAACCTTTGATGTTTTCCTTATCGAAACCTTTCCGGCGCAGCAAGAGAGCGAGGCCTTCTGGGCACGCGCACAGAGCACTAAATAAATGAATTGAAAAGATCTCCGGGCCGGCGGTGAAAAAGAAAACATGGGGACACGTCAAACAGCAGTCGACCTTAAAGTCTTGGCGCACGCTGGATGATGCATGTGCTACAGCCAGTACTGCCCGCACGCATCACACGGTCGACAGGCCGGGATGAGTTCACAAAATCATAGCTTTGTCGTTTCATTAAATCGAGGTTGAAACCGGTCAACGGCCTATCAACTCGGCTTATGTAAGTGCGAGGGAATCGTGGCGAGACCAAAAGCTTCGGACGACGGAGTTGGCTCTGCAAAGACCCAGAGAGAGTGACCCTTTAATCGTCTGCGTCCAATTTTTCGGGGACCGAAGGGGGAGGGAAGGGATGATGGGGGATGGCGGAGTGTGGGAGGGGAGGGGAGGTCGGCAAACCGTGATCTTAAGAAGCCAATCAGAAGACATCAAAGAAAGGCAAGACGGAGTCATGTGGGAACCCGCGACTCATACAATCAGGGTAATGGAACCACGACAGATGCTTGGCACCCACTATATAGCTTGCACAATTCTGGGCTTACTCTCGGACAGAACATCCTGGCCAACCGCTGTCGAGCACAATGTACTATTTCACATCCACATACCCTCAAAACTCCCCTTTATGCTATTTAGATTGTGCGCCCACCTTTCAGTGCGTGCATAGAGCATATGCACGTGTAGGCCTATACAGTCTAATAAATATGTGATTTTTTTTGTCCCGAAGATAATGTAGGTTATACTAAGGGAATCCTTTACACGATTGTCCTTGGCGAAATTAGGACATACACTACGGAGTAATCAATAGACGTGTCTAATAAGCTTCCCGCGCGCGACTTGGATGGATAATTGTAACACGCGCACGTCAATGATGTCACATATCGCCGGTGAATATACCGGTAATACATTTGTGGGAAATACAGCTGAAACCTCAAATCAATGGACAACCATATATTATATAAATTGATTACAAAAAATTCAATTTTTTTGTTTTTAAAGGTAAAGGATATTTTGCCTTTTAGAAAGGTCTTGCTGGAATCGGAGCGCTGCAGGCATTTTTTTATTTGTTATTTATTTACATTTTCTTTCAAATTGTTACTTGGGTGCAACAGGGAGAAGCCAAACCAACTCCGATCAAACCATCACGCCACGAGTGACGGCCAAGACTCCTCTACGACCTTTGACCTGCAGGGTGCAAAGGTTAAAGGCGACGCCTCATCATTATTCATCAAGTCCGTCCCTCTCGCAGTGGTTGGCCCGCGCGGTCTTTCATATCATCGTGCCCCTCCCTCTTTTTTTGAGGGGGAGGGGGGCGGGGGTTGTACGAACGTGACGGCCAAAGGAAGAGGGGGTAAAAAACGGAAAGGTAATTAACGCGGTGCACTCTAGCCGTCAACACGAGGTTCTTATCGTCCGGCGAGTGGCGCTTGGGGGAGGTGGGGTTTTTATTAGGGTCTTCATCACACCCTCGGGTAGGCAACGTTATCAATCAACCCGTCCCCCGGAAAGAAAGGAAAGATAAAAAAAAAACCTCAATTAGATTATCCGATTGTCACAGCGATGGACTCGTTCACTTTCACACCCTGATCCCCCCCGCGCCCGCCCGCCACAGAGAAGAAAGAAAAAACCCAAAACGTCTTCATACTGAAAAGACATTCTTTTAGATTCACCACTCGTAAGTGCAGACGCGGCATGTTATTGACGAGACTCATGGAATGTGACCTACAATGGATCTTGATGTCATGCGAAAATGCAACTCAAATTAGGCCCAACACAACATTGGGAAGATCGGAAAACATCGAAGTCCACAGATTTCCTTCTAATTTACACAGTTTGTAGATGATCATGATAGAATCTTCAAGTTGAAATCTTACGGTCTGGGATGCTGTATTTCTCGAGAAATCTTCACTCAAACATCGACAAATAGTTCATTACTCGCGAGTAATAAACTATTTCTTACACTGTACAGAACGGTGCGAAAACCGTGACGGGTTTTTTCCTTTTTCGACTTCCTCAGATTTAGCGAAAACCTTCGCAGGATTTCTTTTCTGGAATGTATAACTGAGGCAATCTTTTCACCTTTACCAATGTTGTATAGGGCCTTTAAATGACCCAAAATGACCCTTTCCCAAAAATAGAGATAAATCAATTAAATGTCTGAAAAGACAGATAGGCATACCCGGTGGGAAAGGTCCTGCTTGGATCGGAACGTCAGACCCTTCCATTTTGGGAGACAAAGATTTATTATATCAACTTGGGGAAATTCGAAAGCAACCACACATAATGTAGGCCAGCGAGTTACAATTATGTCAAGGAAAACTCTCTTACTCATTTTGATAGTATAATATGAACGGCAACCACGACTTTCTTCCGGGATCTCTTAATATTTTGTTTTCATTCTTACATCGTCTACCGCTCGCATGGAATATGTAACTATTATATCAATAGCGGTTCTCCAAGTGCTGCGTCGTTTTCTTTCTCTGTATAACGTTATCTTCACAACAAGCGTTGACTTCCAGATTGTCCTCATGTACATACGGTATAATGCATACTGAGTATCCATTACATTACTATATAAACAAATGTAATGAGCACTCCCCTATCTGCTTACATCATCCCTATAATTTTCGAGGTGGAAATTAATGTGCATGTGGTTATATGAAAACCGGGACTCATTTATTCAATGCTTTTCCCCCTTTAATCTGAATGCTTTATACATGCAGCGATGAGCGACGCTGGGACCTTCAATGAAGATTTGGTATTTATTGGCAAATTAAAGAGTTTCAAATGTAGCTGTGTCGCTCCACTACCCATACGTCTATACTGATACCCTTCCTATTCGCAATTTCATTTTTTTTGTTACATATGCTGCATCGGGTTCTACATCAAATCCGGCGCATTGACACAGGTCAAGCATAAGATCACTTTTAATTGTTCATCCCTTTTCTATAATGGCCTTTTTTGTCCATGGGAGAAAACCCGTACCGTACCTAACAGCGCGGAGCGTTTTACTGGGTCACTGCCAAAGACGCTCCCGACTCTATAGTCCCAGTTCGTTCAGGCAAAAACGAACGTTCAGGGTGATACTGGCTTCTTGTCCCGGGCTGGCCTTCAAGGTTGAGGACGATTACCCGCCAATAAATCACACATTAATTCCGAGAGGCCGGGTTCGAGAACCTGCATGCATGATATATGCCCACGGTATTTTTTTTTTTTGGGGGGGGGGGGGCGGTAGAGAAAGAAAAGAAAAAAGGCCGAAGTCCCCACCTAAGATTTGACCTTCCTCGTCACTTTGCACATAGGTAATGGCGTTGAGTGCGCTCTTCTCGATACAGGTGATGTGCCAACCAGCTGCTAAGCAATCCATGATTTTCGAGCCGATGCTGCGCGCGGGCTTCGTTCTCTATCAACTTCTGGCCCGCGCACTCTGTGCATGCGCCTCTCTCCGGTCTGCATAATTGAGTGCGAGGCGAACCCGGGGACTGATGTGGTGTTTCCGTTTGATATCACGGTGACCGACCAGCCCACGAGCCGGAGCGTCAACAGCAATCTACCTCACTTCAGGAAGATGGTCGAGGGAAAGAGGCCCTTTTTTTTACCCCTTCTAAAAGTGACGTCTACCGATTCCGCTCTCACGGGTATATAGGCATGTTGAAAGAGAGGTTTTAATGAGGACTGCAAGAGTCAAGGAATACGAATTCAATTGTCAAATTCTAGGAATTTTAATGACGCGAATGTATGCGTTAAAAGTCTGAACGATCTAAAATGCGACATAAAATTATATGCACAAAGCAAAGTGTAAGGTGTGCAACGTTCATTTTGGTGGTTTTGAAGATGAAACCTTTATTTTGCAAAACCAAAGTGGATATCACTACTGGTAACTGTTTTCAGGTAGAGGAGCATTTAACTCCGTTTTGTTCAACATCTGCCAATGCCTAAAGTGCTCCATATGAAATAATTTGTTTAAGACCTTAAACGCAAAGCGTGTTTAAATCGGTCCAACAAAACAAACCGTGCAAAACAGAATCGCGAGTGTTTCCAATTTGCGATCAGTGGGTTACGAAAAGGAACTTTTTTTTTGGGGGGGGGCGGATTGCTTTGCCACGCGTGGACACCAATGACGTCACGGAATCTAGTAGCGAGGAAGCGCCGCGATTCTGTGCAGTCTAGCAGCGCGTAATAATCGCGTTACGGGCATGCCCCAGCGAATCGCACGCCCCACCCCCCGATATGGGCCACATCGGGCCGGCGAAACCCAACGCGTTCGGTTCGTCGATCCAACGCGGCCCCGTATTATAAACATGGGTCCAACAGCATCAACGCTCTACCCCTCCCCGACCTGCCGTTCTGTTTTAATTGCTCAGTTTTGTGTTAACGACGAGCCCGATTAGCTTACCGTTGGCGGTGGGCTCGGTGCTGCTACGCAGGAGCTTCATCCGCAGATGGGTGTCTTCGCACGGTCGCGCCATTACTCGCTGTCCTTCCAGCAAAACATCCGACCACCGAAGACGGAGGGAGAGAGAGGGGGGATGGACAACGGGCGGCGTCTGGGACTGACGGGGTTGCGCGCACTGTGTGATGCACACCTCTGCCGGGGCTAACTCGCTACACCTCGGCTGACCCACTCCGAATCGCCGTGACGCGCTGTGCAGTGCAGTACATGCACTCTCCGGGCCGAACCGCACGAAAACAAGACACACACACACAAAAAGGGAGAGGGGGATGCAGAATCGCAATCTTTTGACGGGTTGCCGTTGGAGACGACAACCTCCTCCCGGGAGGGAAATCAAGACGGGGCGTGAATAAGGAACGCGCACTGGACAGGTCTCATTATCTTTTCTCTTTTTCTTTTTTCTTTTCCTTCATTTCTTTTTCTTTGGGGGGGGGGGGGGGGGGCGGGTGCTCGGCCAGAGGCCCGGGCTAGCTGTCTGATCAATTTTCTCGCCTCGGTACTTGCCTTGTATCGGTTTTCCTGCCATTGATTTATGGTGGCGCGCGGGACGAAGAGGCAAACCCTTCGCCCATGCGCCACGTGGGCGCCGACTGTATCGGGTGCCTGTTTACTCTCTTACGCCACTTCGCTTAAAGTCGGGGGTACTGAGAGACGCGTGTTAGAAGCAGAAAGTTACGCGTAGTTAACGACACCTGCCAATTTCGTCAATAACTAACATTGGAGACTTGTTATTTTCTTCGCAACGGAGATGTCTCACTGCTAGCGCGTGTATCCAGACGGAGAAAACGTGAATAGATGGCAAATATCTGGTCCCTGTTTACTAATACGCCACTTATGTTTAAATCCACAAACTAGAGAGCCTTCTCCTGCTAGGATATGTACGTCAGGCCGTCCACATTTTCGAGATTTGCATTTGGGATCATTCTGATCATTCTTTTCGATAACAAAAATAAATTTAGGGTAGTCGCCCACAGAGTTCACGGTGCACAGCGGCAGCGGATTTCTGTTGAATATTCTGCAAATCATAATGTGTGTGCGTTGGCCTGTATTCCGACGAAGGCGTGCAAAAGGTAATGGTGTGAATATTGTTGCGCAGGCCGTTACAACCAACGGCAAGGTCCATACGTTTATCATTCGGCAACAATTTAGTCCACACTCTATACGACGAAGCGACGGCTGCATTGTCGATAAGGCCACTGCAAGCTGAGTGCATTTGTAAAAAGAGGGTGTTTTTTATCAATATAATTGAGAAATATACCAATAATATTTATGTCAGGAAAAGGGGTTTACATGTGTGCAATCACTTGAATCTATGTATACATAATTATTCACGAAAGTTGGTGGTGGTATTTTTTGTTTTAATTTTCATATAGTTTTAGAATAGACAATAGGATATTGACGGGTGCATGTCAGCGTTTACCTTTCACACTGTGATTATGCAACACATAATTGGTGCTTTAGTTCACACATTTTAGATTCACACATTATGCAGATCAGTGTTTTGCAATATGAAATTGAGCAACAGTAATTAAGGCGATTACAATTGATATATCAACTGAGATGCTGGCAATTGATTTGATTGATTTGGGAGAAAAACAAAAACACCAAGGCGGCTTCCTTCATGCAAGGCGGCTTCCTTCGTGCAAGGCTGTTTGCTATTTATTTTCAAAAGCCGGTGGGTCGCTGTATATAGAACGCATATAGGTTGGGCTCGGCCTTGGCATCGTGCCTAACAAGCATTCACATCACGTAAGCGCCTCGGATTGAACAATATTTTGACCAACCGCTCGGATCGATGGGAGGGAGTGGATTTTGTGATGCCACTGACAGAAATGGCGGCGCGCATGACCGTGGTGCGAGGAGATGGCAAACTGTGCATGCAATGGGTCCAGGTCTCTGCCTCTGTCCACGCCTCAATCATAACTATAGAGGAGGGCGGGAGTCATATAATTATAGCCGTTGCAGCGGCACATGGAGACCCCCCCATACAAGAAAAACAGGCTTAGGGTCAGACTTTGTTCCCCATTTCTTCTCTTCCATGTCATAGAAGTATAAGGAATGGAATAAGAAAGCTCTGACTTCGGATTTTGAAGATTACTGTCAACCTTGAAAGAGACTCCCAAGCTTGGGTTTGCATTTTCCTGATAGGCTAGCAATAGACGAAGCTGGAGTCTGAGCCTGAGACGGGTTTTTACCCCCCCACCCCACAAACAAAAAAAGGGGAAAAACATGACCACGGACCTGGAAAGTGTACCCACGTCCCACCCCACCCCGCTCACCACGTCCACCCTTACTCGTTTCCAATTCAACCGGCAGTGTTGCCGCGCTCTCGTCGCCCTCATGCATTCAATACCTGCACGATGAAGAAGTACCTCCGTTCTCCAGTTACATAGCAATGACGTGGCCGCATTCGAGTGGATTCGGCGATTGTTATTAAAAAATAACCAGAATTGTCTGCAGCTTCCTATAGGGACAAAGACCCCACCCCCTGTGTATTATTAATGGTATCTATTTTTAATGATTTCAATGAGTTTTCCATCAATATGGGTTTGTATTTTAAAATAACTAGCCCTGAACGACAATGCCTTTAATCTTTACCTAAACAGTTGACTTGAAGTGTTTTTTTTCTTCTCCAGTTTAGCCGAATTTAGAACAATGAGTGAAACTAAAGTATTTCAATTTGTCTCCATGGGGGCTGTTATGATATATGGTGAGATTCTTTAGAAACTGCGAAAACCCAATACGAATGCTTAAGTGAATCCAACAAAGCCATCGCCAGAAGGTTTAAATAACAAAGTCTGCATAGCCGGGACAAAATTATGCACCAAGTATCGGGTTATACACTCGATCTATGGCTTTCTCCTAATCTCGCCATGTTTAATTCACGCGCTCGGCACGAGCAAATCCCGCGCTCGCGCTCGCGATCACCCGACCATTACAGACACGCTGAAACGTGAGGGGGAGAAGGGAAAGAAGGAGAGGGGGGTTGAGAAATGGGAAGACTCGGAGCAAGTCTAATGCGGACTCGGTAGTCGAGAATGTTTAGGGTGAGGCGGCTGTATCAGTAAGTAACCCAAGCAAGCCATCATCTGTGGGGAAGATCGCGTTACCTACGATATTCCCTAGTGTTTGAAGACGGGTCAAGCAACCACACACACACACACAGCAAGAGGCTTGGCAAACCATGCACAGTACACAGTTACGCAGCAATAATAAAGGCACCGGCTAAAATGCCAAATACACGCAAATGTTTACAAATATTGAATATCAATTAAATCTCAAACACACGCGCCAAATTATAGGCCTACAGCCTCTAAGACTTTCAAAGGCCCTATAAATATACAACATTGGTAAAGGTCAAAAGATTGCCACAGTTTGTGTGTTAAAACATTAAACATCCCCAAAAAGCTATACTATGAAGGTCTTAGGTCATCTGAGAAAGTAGAAAAATGCCCCCAAAACATAAAGGTTTACGCACCAGCCTGCAGTGTAAGAAATAGTTTATTACTCGCGAGTATTAAACTATTTGTCGATGCTTGAGTGACGATTTCTCGAAAAGTACAGCATCCCAGACCGTACGATTTCAACATGAGGATTCTATCATGACCATCTATACAAACTGTATAAATTAGAGGAAAATCTGTGGACATCGATGTTTCCAGTCTTCCCTGTGTTGTATTGGGCCTTTAAGCCTGATGACTATGACCAATACGAAGGAACTATCCAAGAACATTTCCACAAACAAAGAGTTACGCTGTAACCTACATATATATGCATGGTCGGCCAAGATGTGCATGACTGAGGCAAAGAGTTCTTGAATTTATCTATCAGCCGAATTTTACACGGAAAGCCACCGGCGGAATGGCGAACTAGGGACCTCCACGGGCAAGCCGTGTGCGCTCGTCCATGTCTCCAGTGGCCGTCCCCGCTTCGAGCTATTAAAACGAAGCGTGAGCCATGAACATTTACGCCGGGACGAAAGAACATTCACACCGGCGATCCGGAAAAGGACGAGAATGACTCAGTCACAGGAGTTTGGTCTTTCGGGAAGGTCATTTACCTCCGATCTCTTTTTTTTTTGGGGGGGGGTGTGGGAGGGGGATCTGAAGAGGCAAGGTGTTTCGGCGGGGTCGTTCACGCGCATCGTCGGCGAATTGGGAACGAGGCAGGGACTGGAAATACGCGCCGAGCACTCTGTTCGTGTATTTTCGCCTTAAGCCCGAATGAGGGGGGGGGGTTCGCACTTGACACCGTCAACCCCCTGTTCAATCGTGACGAATCGGCCAGGGCCCCGGCTTTCGCCCGGTATGCTAGGCACCAGCGACCCATTACTCATGCTGATCTTCCCCGCCCTGCCCCCAATCCTTCACGGAGTGAAGCAGAAAAACCGCGCGTACGGGCAAGCGAGAGTGTGGGGGTAATCCGGTGGCTAGACTGCATCAGATGATAGGCTGCATCCACCATGCTACTTGGACGCAAACAACTTGCAGATTTCATATCGAGATACCGCAAAAAAAAAAAAAAAAAAGGCCAGCATGTTCATGAATCTACGTCACAATGTCATGCACACTATTTTGAGGGAGACCTGACAAGAAATGCATCATTTCCAAATGCACTACCGGTGCATATATTTTTTCCCTCTGATTCGGCATTTCCCTTTTCCTGATTTAACTCTCTCTTTAAACGCACGAACCTTAAACAAGCAGGTGGCTCTTAGAATGTTTCCTCGCATTAAATGTCGCACAAATCGGGGACCGACGTCTTTTATCCGAGAAAGCTTAAAACCGTGAAATCTCACCCCGTGGTTGCAATTGCAAAAAAATCCGAGCGTATAAAACGAGCGCTGTTGGCTACGCCCGTACATTAATCAAACGCGCGAGTGGCGTGCCTTTTACAATGTCACATCTTTTTATTAAGCGTTCCGAGTGAATTTGGAGTGCCGTTGATTGCAGTTCTATTCTGTCATTCTATTCCATTTGCCCGATGTCCCGAAGAGTCCTCCCCCCAAAAAAAGAACCACGTGCAAAAGAGAGAGAGAGAGAGAGAGAGAGAGAGAGAGAGAGAGAGAGAGAGAGAGAGAGAGAGAGAGAGAGAGAGAGAGAGAGAGAGAGAGGCTAACTCAATTGAGATCTGTTTTCTCTGCAGATGTCTCTGCATTCAAAGCTTGGGAGTAAACACATGTCTGGAGGACCAAATGCGTTCTTTCGCGTCTTTTTCATGTTCAATGGCTTAATTCAAGTTCCATTGTGACCCGATTCATTAGTGTGCAGCGGCGAACGGGGCCTGTGGCCTTCCAGGGGGGTGGGGTTCCAAGTGATGAGTATACAGATGCGGAGGAGGACCGCACTAATTCGTGTGCGCTAATGGAGGGAAAAAGGTCAGCGGACAGTACTGTTAGTTCCAAATCCATTCGGGAACGATTAAAGTGGTCAAATGCCAGAGAATCGCCCCATATACACCTGCAGACTCATCCAGGTACTGCACGTGGGCAATAGCACATCCAAACAGCGCTCGAATAGTTTGAAACTCGTGAAGAGCGCGATGAGCGAATTAAAAGCATGCCGCCCTTGATACGCTGTATCAACTATCAAGCCCCTCTCTTGCCCATTTTTACCTTTATAATGCGCAGGTAACTGCGAATATGAGGCCACACATGCATTGCACGGGTATGGGTGGTATTCAGCGAACGACAACCGATCTGGATCCGTGAGTAAACTTTAGGGTGAGTGATTCTATATCTAGGAGATCGAAAGGCGTTGAAAAGCATGTTTACATTTGCTCCACAGAGTCATCGCGGATGTCCCCTGTAAACCTACTGTAATACACCATCGAAACTGACCTTTACCGGTACTGTCTCTACGGGAGACTCGTATACGGTGAGATGGATTGGAGAATCCCCGATCTTTATTTATCCAGTATTCTGATTTACTGGGTTGAAACAAGGTGATGACAAAATGACTTTGTTTGGGCAAGCGCGTTCTTGTGTTTGTTTCGTCCTAATAATCTGCAAGGTGCTCTCTGCACATGACCCGAAGTACCTTCTTTTATTTCTGGAAATCAAATTGCTTCGCTTGGCAGTAGGCTATAGTTTTATAGGCCTACTTGAGCATGAAGTTAACTCTGGGTCCCCCCCCACACACACTTACACACACACCAATACGGCATGATTCATCCTCGTGAGTCGTCGGTCTATTGGATGGAAATTGTCTAAAATCGCACATCACTTCCCTTCCGTGCAGCAAACTGGTTTGCCATTAATAAGATGTTCGAATTTGGCCGGCGATCCGCGGAGATGCCTGGCAGTTAATGGTTAATTTGCCTCTGACTGGTCCACACTGCCTACCCCATATCTATGCACCAACCCACCCACAAAGACTAGGCAGCTCGTTGACGTGATGGAAGGGTGTCAGTACGTTAAACCACTGGCTCAGGTGCAAATTCAGATTCACACGAATTTGAGTTGAGTTATCGGATTCCTTCAGACACACACACTCACTCCGATCACGAGTAAGCGCAAACATTCCACAAAATCTGGAGATATAAATATCAGTGCCTGCGGAAAGACCAAATGAGGGAAAATCCGTATATGCCTATATTACATGACAGAACAACATTATCTATGTAGTCCACGGGTTGACGATTGCCGGAAGTTAATATTGAATACGAATACGGTATATAATTACCGATAAGCAGCCTTGATGGCAAACACTTGTACGGCACGAGGACACCGAGTTTACTATTGAATTACGGCAGGCTGCCGCTTAAAGAACGCACAATGCGTCAGTCACCCTTCGTTTCCCAGCATGACCACGCTGAAATATATCTAGAACCATTAACAGGGAGAGAGAGAGGAGAGAGAGGAGAGAGAGGAGAGAGACATAAAACCACATCTTAAGGCGTCACAAGTGGCGTGTAAACATCAATGGTACGCGTCCTATATAGATGGGCTTTTAAAAGACTCCAACATGTCAAATTTCCAAACTGTGAGCGCAAGTGAGCGCCTCCGGGCGTGAGTCAAAGGGCGATGGACGGGGGCAGGATTCTCCTGACCGTGCAAATGAAGCCAAGCTGTGCTTCAGTTGCCACTTGATGATACCGAAAGATTCTAGACAAGTATTTAGTTGGGCAAACATCCGTGGCTCCGTCCGCCGGAACGCTATGGCGAAAGCGAGACGCAGCATCCGATGACGGCTGCGTCGTGAAAAGGGATCAGCTTATTCCATACTGCATGGTATAGGGCCTATTATGTCCAGGGAACGGCAACTATTCTATGTTTCCAATTATAATAGAAACTGTCAGTAAAATACCCACATAAAATATCTGAACAATAGCTACTCCCCTGAACCCTCACATGTCAGGCATTTTATAAAACTTTAAAGTGTTTATTAGCGCATTCCCTGTGTTTGTGCTTCGTTGCGGGCTATAATTATTTATCCCGGTATTATACATGTATGTACAAATGATACGCAATGACTTGCTTTTGAAACCACAAAATAATTCCGTCAGCACAGAATGATTTTATGAGCTCAGATTGATTCCGTAAGTACAAGCATAAAATTATTTCATTCACACGGTCCGTCGAAAACCATTGAAATTGTTGGTTTGGGTCCAAGTTACTCAAACTATAGTCGCATGCCTATTTTGGATCGGCGAACTGTACAGTACAATATTGCAGTGCGTGAACCGATAGTAAATTATCAAAATGCCCCGTTTTCAGTATATATTTTTTGGACCCCGGCCACGTCATAATGGCGGAAAATGTCAGTAATAGCGGACTTAAATAAATGTGTGTTTAGAAACATCAACTACATTTCCGTAATCAAACATCTTTTTCTTTCTTGACAAAAACAAAAGTATTTCAATTAACTCACAATATGAGGCAGTCATATTAATAAAAATGACGTCATCTCAGATCTAGTTTTACAATAATACAGGCATCATGGGCCAAACCATCGATTTTCTTGGCCATCGGTCACTGTTTAGGGTAAATAAATGACGTCATGGTGACGTCATGAAATTCATGAGTCGGCTAGCACATTGTCATGTCATTCCAAAGGTTTTACAAAAAGAGTCTGTATCATGTGTATGTCTTGAGATACAACACCAACAAAATTGACTAATTAAATATTCAAACGACTCGCGTGACTAATTAATGAAGAGGCATTACATTGAAAATTCTAAACATAACTTCAAGTTTCCATATAGGACTAGGCCCTAATATATATCATTTGAATAGTCAGTACAATCTTTTAATGAGATTACGTGTTAAACCTGAGGTTTTGACAGATACAAAGAATAATAATGACGATAAAAAAAATCCGAACAGAATCGATAGTTGCTCCGCTGGGGACCGAACAGCTAAAAATAGACGTACATATCATGTGCACAGAATAGCCGATAACGTATAACCCGTCTACACATCGGAAAAACAACCTCAGATGTATGAAACCCCATGATGCATAATTATAGTATGAATTGTAATTAAACAGGTAATTTTTCGTTCCATCCCAGTTCGGGTAATATTTCATGCATCACTATTATAGTACTGGGACGGAATCTCCCCCCCCCCCCATTTCTGAGCATTTTGACATCCCTTAATTCAGAGCAGGAGAGGAGGGAGAATGGCGCCAGAGGAGAATATGATAAATTGGTGATTCGGACTTGTGGTCACGTGCGGGTGAAATCCTGATGCGACAAACGTGAAGCTAATGCGTAAAATGATGGGGAAACTCGACTATCTGGGACCCCGAGCACAACCGAATTATGCATTATCATTCAGGCCGAGATTTTCCTGCACATAGTAAAATGTGCCCTGCATTTCTGCTCACAATCAGCTTTAAATAAACGGATGTCGACCGAGTAGATTTCTTTTGATCGTACTTGCACGTGATTTTCATTGAAATGTCTGATTAAATATCAGTCGTCGGGACCATATTTTGTGATTTTATCCCCTTGTGTACCATATGGTTCATGATTGTTGGGCAGGCCTACATAAAATCCATATTGTGGTTGGAAATAAACCATGCATGAACTTCAGGCCCGGTATGTAATGGATGGTATTCTCAATATCACTGTACATTGCACGCCCAATCAGTGTGCACGCCCAATCAGTGTACAGTTTCTGCTCATCACTAATTATGTTAGATTTCAATTTGGTATAGGCCTACGCAGCAAAAACAAACAGATTCAATCACCGACGATGTCTATCGATGTACTGCTTTCCATGTACATACAAAAATTGAGTCCAGTGTATTCATCAGTCCTCGCTACTTATATACTTATGTTTTATAAACGCATATTCGCCTGAGAGATTCCTAACTGTGGCGCACCGTTATTAATGGCCATTTACGAATCTACGGATCAGGCTCGGGCTCAGGCTTCGTCTCCGTCTGACAAAACCTGAAAATACAGGCTATGGTTTGTCGGCGAATTTGAAGGTTTGTTGACTTGATAAACACATAATAATTTATCAAGAACCTTGGGCTGAACGCCTGTTTCCAGATGGCTGTGACATTATAACGGTTCAGAGAAGCCCCAGCCCGAGCCTAAGCCTAAGCCTTCATTTCGTTAACGGCTTATAACTGATAGAAACGTGCATGTCTATCCCTAACTGGTGTTATACACACATTACACGTAAGGTTACTCGAGGCAGATGAACACGGGAACTTAACCAGGCTCATCAAAATGCAAAATGTTAACACACGAGCGAGCTGATGATTAAGTCATGAATTCAGATTAAGATGTCTCACAAACACGTGTGAAACTCCGCCAACCCGCACCATCTCCACACTCAATTGACCTTGCATTGCTGGACGATGCCAACGCATGAAGAGTGAAAACATTACCGGGTATGCTATACAAAGTACGGTAGCTTTTTTAGAAACGATAAACAGGCAGACTTCTCTCCAACTCAAAAGGTCGCGATGCATTTTGTGGACAAATTGGATTGCAGTTGCAGCAAATTCAATCCGCCATTGATTGTCCCGACTGGGAAACAACAAAACGCGAGAGAAGGGTGTAGCCACACGCACCAGGATCTCACGCCGCACTCGCTGGGCGTTCGACCTATTGGGGGAGGGGGTTGCAGTATTCTTGGCTAAGTGGTAACAAACATAGCGTTTATTAAATTAAGGCGTGGGGAGTTGATGGGATGAGCCGAATTCCGAGGTTGACCCGATCAATGACCAGCCCCAGTCGGGGTTGGCCCGTGGGCATCCCGGTAACGCAAACACGGCGGCCGAACAGGTGAGAGCCCCGCTCCCATGGCAGTCACAGTTGACATGCCATGTTGAGGTGGCGCTCGAAATGTGGCTTTCGGAACATCGCATTACCCTTCCCGCAATTCTCCCCGAACGGCTTAGTTCACTGCATTCTCCCTCAAATGAAATTATATTAAAGGTGTACGTCGGAGGGAGGGGCTTCCCTTTGGACACGGGCCAGCACTCGAAGGGCTTAATGCAGATAAGTGCTGTCAATTTTAAGAAACCCTTTCAAGATAACTGTTCTGTACTAAAGACTCCTGTGCGCCCAGACTTCCATGAACATGTGAATGAGGATGCTGGAGATGCACATTTATATGCACATATGCATGTACATCTGCGCACCATTACCCGACAATTGGAAAATGCATGAGATCATTCCATTGCCAACTGTTCCACGAAAATGTCGCAATCCCGATCCCGCGTGTGTCCTACATTTTATTTGTTTGCTATGGTCTTGCATAATCAGCCGCAGCATCGGTGGGTTTGGCGGGGGGGGGGGAGCGCCAGTGTCAGTCAGCGCTGGAAACTGTGCTGTTGACAAAGGTGCTGCGGTGTATAGGTAATCATCTGAAACGCGTGCGGGGGATGTATTCTGCAAGGCTGTTGCCCGATCTATTTCTGGAAAACTCCAGAGAAAGTTAAAATCTATATACAAACAAACAAATAGAATATTTCCCCACGTGGGAACATATTGTGTGCAATTAAGAATGACCGTGTCAAATCTCGACCGAATTGCATGCCAAATCTCGCAGACTATAGGTCGCACTAAATATTCAGATTTTTTAAATCTCCCAAATAATTACATTATTTAATGTAAAATTATTTCGCCATGAATCAAACCACTGCTACATTTTCGTCAACTTGCAATTGAACCAATTAATTCTATGTAAGATTGATTAAACTCGGAGGTGATGAACCACACGTTCGTCAGATGTTTTCATTGTTTATACCTATTCCCCTGCGTCAGATATTTTGTGGAATCTTCGGGAAGTTAATATTATACGATAGCAGTAATTTTTTTGCTTTGAAACCTGCATCATGTGACTATAATTATGAAAAGTCGTTAATCTACAAGAAAATGTCATCGTGTGACGGGCGACCCGTCTGTATTCAGCTCCCTGCATATCCCTCGATTATGCTCAATCACAGATGGACTGGATGCAATAACTAATGCAATATTAATGGAGCAGAGAGTTGCATGGTTCATATAACAATGACAGCCCATTCCTTTCGAATATTTTTTTTTTGACGATTGGTTCGTTCTCAAAGTTGGTGACGAAGCCGGGGTCCACTGAGCCAAATAGACGCAATGTATATCGTTTCCACGTTACTCGGTTTGTGGAATTCAAGCGAAATTTGTTGGGTTCCGCGGGTTTACGTGAGTTTAGACGCTCAATAAAACCACTTTATACTATTCTGCTGAGAACAAATTACATCTGGTGCGTTTTATTCTTATATAGGATTGAAGCGCGTACAAAATAGAATATAATGTGTCATTAAAAATGAATTTATTAATGGCTTTCTTTTGCCCCTATGCCCTTCTGCAAGACACCCACCGATTTATTGTTACGGGTCGTACTGATGCATGGGAACAACACTAACGGTCCTCGTGTATTTTACCTCAAACATGAGTTCATTGTCGGGAGAATGCCGAAGATTCATAATTAATGTCTTAGTTGCATGGTCTGACGGATCTAAAGCTCGATCCATTACTGCGAAGTATGCCGTGGTAACTCAGATCTAGTATGTCATGGCTCCCCAAACCGGCGACATTATAACGCAGGCCGTGCGTCATTTCACCTTTCCCGCGAGACCCTTTTGTGCCCTGTCCTTTGGCTTAATGAATCCCTTTTAAATGAGTAATAATGCCAGTCCATTAGTTGGCGCAAAACGGGTTTGGCATTTATGAAGGTAGAGGTAAAGCATGCCGCGCTTGCGCGTAGAGGTATAGGTGGGATTGCTTTACCAATCGAGGGTTGTCCTTATCACGTTATAGACACTCCGTATGAAAGCACGGTCGCGTGTGCCATCCGACGTTTGTATCCACATCAAAGCTGTCGGACGAAGCACATCTGTCCCGAAATTGCACCATCATTCACTTGCGTGATTATGCTTCCAATTATGGCTATCTTTCCTTATGTTTTGTAGTGTTCAAATTGAAAAGTCACGGCTTGACTTAGATACTGACGCCGATAGTTCCAACGTGGCCTTTTATGCAGAAAGCCTATTCAAACGGTGCCACTAACGGGTGAAATGCAGCGGTCTCCTTCTGAAGCCCAGACTCTTTTGGCTGTCATGACATTTAACTCCAATGAACGTGTCTTCGCCGTGTATCATGTATATACATGACGCCGCATTTCAAATCGATACTCAAGCTAATAACGTGTGATGCATAGTGTCGCATGTCATCTGAAGACATCATACACAGAAGGGGGAACATACGCAAGTACAAAGAAATCACGCAAGCCTTCCACACATAATATTGTCTTTTGTTAGACATCCGTATTCATCCCCGCAGAAATACTAACGATTTGGGGAGAACAGCAACATGAGACTACTGACTTATGCCACACTGAATCGCCTCTCTGGCGATGCATGAAAGAATACGGGTTTCAGCCCAAATTGGAATCCATGGAACAAGAGACGAACTTTGAACCAGGGGAAATATTACATGTAATCGTAGACGCTCGCAATTGTTAGCGTCACGCCCCCACGTTGATGAGATCTAGTGCACAGTGTATGGTGTTGTGTTGTCGCCCAAAACAAGCTGTTTGGGGCGTGAGTTCAGTTCCTCGACACCTCGGGAGCTGCCATTGAAACCTGTTGCTTTCGTGTTGTCGAAAACTCACGTTCCCCAACCAAAGGTAAGGTCCCTGGGTTTGGCATTATATACTGTTGGCAGGGAACCTGAATGTCACGATCGGTTCGAAATGTCACAACAGTAGGCTACACCACTTCTTACTTTAGTGGCGTTTTCAAGACCTAGCGTGAGTTTTGTTACTTCAAAGTTTGGTATTAACCTTTGGCTCGCAAACCACCATGGACGCAGTACAAGTATACTGCATAGCGATGTATCATTCGTTGCGACGTAGCGCCAAAGTACTTTGGATGACAGCACAATGCTCCGATACAAAGCTTGCATATATGGCCCCCATCTATACCAATTTAAATTTGTCCGCCACGCGGGTGATTTCAAGGTGGATTCAAATGAGCACGTGTGATGTTGCGAGTCAATTTATTATGCGACCCACGCCAGGCATAACTCATTGTGGGTCACGGTTATCAGCATTATTTGGGACGTCCGGGGATCGACCAATGCGGGGATCAAGAAAGGTCGTACGGATCGGCCTACGATGCAACGCGGGCGTAAAATCGGGTCAAATATTCAAGGCGGTTGGGCCTATGGGTAGACATGGCATGCGCCCATATCTTTTACGAGGCGCACAGTGGGCGTGGGATAGTAGGCTAAGCGAGCCAACTCGCTGATACTCACGGACTAATTAGACAAAATATGCCGCCTCGCAGATATCTGGACGATGGAGTTAAAATTGGCGCACACGTTGAAGTGTGATTTTATTCGAATGTGGCTACCGATCCTCCGTGATACAGACCTCCCTTCTCTCGTTAATGTGAATAGATTTCAGAAAATCAAAACGTCAAATACACGGGGTCGTGCAACGGTTCGACAGAATGATAGATGCCTTCTAAGGAATTTACAACGTACTGCACAGCCTATAGCTCGAATATCAATTGGCAAGGGACAACGCGTTAGCACAGACATCGCCAATAAGACGAGAGCGAATCCCCAAAGACCTTTGAATCATGAATGTGCAAGTGCGACTTAAAAAGTTATAGCCAAACACTGGTAGGATGTCCATATGCCAACAACGAAGAACGTCATTTTAGAAAATGCAGTTTTGAGAACATATCGCTGCTTCCAAATTTATTTTTGTACATACAGGCTATAACATGTTTCAGACTTTTCGGATTTTTTTTACCTGCTTAGGGTATGGGTTTTATACCGGTATAGGCCTAAGCCAATTCAGCAATGTGCCGTATGTCTTCATACAATATTATTATTGCGATTTCGTGGGAATCTTTGTCCGTTCTAACATAGACTAAGCCATGCGCAATAATATTGGACTTCACTGTGAACTATATCAATGTTCGCCTAGCGAAAAGATGGAGAGATAACAAATGCTGGAGGTCGACCGCATAAGAGGCAGTGCTTTTTTTCAAAATGAGAGAAAACGGAGGAGGAACTGACATGGGAACGGCATGAACGAAGCACACAAACGTAAACAGGAATTTCCTCGAGCGAGTGGAATTGTGGCGTATACAAAATATCAGCATCGTCGCCAGCGACTGCACAAGGATAAGGGGCTATACATTGTGAGGACACTGCCTGAAGGCGATGATTCAAAGAGGGAAAACGAGAGAAAGCGGATGCTTCGGCGATTACCGGCCTAGTCGGAACGAAACAATGATATACTATACTTCCAAGGACTGGGGGCTTGAGCCTATCAAATATTGAATCAATACTGCTGTCTGGACTATATATACGCGAGCGTCAGGACTGGTACGGCCGAGAATAGTGCTCACGGTGTGAGCTCAATTCGACAGCCACGGATATACTGATGAAAGGGTCAGAAACCACTTTCTACAAATTACGGAGGGGTATTGGACACTCTTCTATACGGAACAGGCTGATCATACTGGACATATCTCTCTCGGGTGACTTGATGGCAGTGTAGTGCATGCATGCATGCCTAGTCTTAATTCAAGTCATTGCTATTCTTCATTTAGAAACGTCTAACTGCTCTGCACCAAAACACGGACTTTTTCACATAATCTATTGCAAGGTTCAGTCGTTGAGGTCATGATTTGAAAAGAACTGCAACCACTAAATAATGTACTAGCTATAGCATTTGTAATGCGCTATTTTCATATCTCGATTTGGATTGGGCCTATTTGTTATTATTGATTGGGGTATCTGAAACAGTGAAATCTGATGTCAGAGAAAACTTGCCCAATGTGTTATCAAAGCAGCAAACTTTGTTTGCGTTAAAAACGAGGCCAGGAAAGAATGAATCGAGATGTAGGTCTGTAATTGAGTTGCCCGCTCTGTAAAGAGGGCAGCGATTTGTGCACGCTGTTCTTTTAATTGAGACAGGATAGACAGTTCGCCGGGACATCCTCAATTGAGTGACAGACATGTCAAAATTGTCAACCATTTCCGTCAACCAGATATTATTCACTATATAGAGTGGTCCCCATTGCAAGACTGGCTTGCTCGCGTCGTCGCAGTGCTGCAAGGCTGGTATACCTACGCAGCTGTCGACAGATCCACTTATAAGACGCAGACACATTTCAGTCGAAGATAATCAAATGGTGATTATGAATGCATGGGTTCAGACGGCCGCGAGATCCCATCGCGCTCATTTCTTTCTCAGGATGATCGGTGGATTCAAGAACAAAACTACAGTCAGGAAAATTGACCCTTTTGAGGGTACTCAAAGTGAAATATTGTAACACTCGGATTGGGAGATGGACAAGTGGGGTGAAACTCTACTAAGTGAAGGGTGACCAGAGAAAATACACTACGAAATTTGGGGCTTACCCCCTTCATTCCCTCCCCAAGAAATCTGTTTACACATCGCTGCTTGCAGATATTCCAAATTCATGGTATAGGACAATATTTAAAAAATGCTTTTTTAAAAGCTTCAGGTGAGACGAGCGTTACATTTATCTGTTTTGAAATGGGAATCAAATCTATCCACCAAAACAAATTTAGACAATATCTAGATGAAACCTCAAACATACACGTATAAACGAAGTCAAGCATTTTCATCAGAACAAAGAAAAAATGCCGCCGTCTAAAACAACATTTGCATAAATGCCATGCTTGGCTAGCTTCGACCTCTCGCCGTGCCAACGGATGGTCACATGCCCGCCATGTGAATTCTGATTGGACAGGCACGGACTAGGTCATCTGCAGGTGCGGTGGCGGTTTGATATTGGAAAGACACCAGACAAGTGCGCGAGGCGAGTGCTCCGTGTCGGCAGTGAATATAATGTGGCGTGGTATTGAGGCCTATGTTATGATGCCCGTTCGAGTGCCCCTTGTGCACAAACTAAAGATGAGCGACATCGATTTGAATAAAGCGCCGCTATCAAAGTAACGGCTTGACAGATTCTATGAAGGACAGTAAGATTCAACTTACTATGCATGCGAAAACTCTCTCTCTCTCCCTTTTCTCTCTACATATTCCTCTCTCTCCCTTCACCACTCTCCCATCTCTCTGTCTCACTCCTTCTCTCCTCTCTCTCTCCCTTTCTCTCTACCCCTCCCTCACCCCCTCCCCATCTCTCTTCCCTCTCTGTCCCTCTCTCTCCTCTCTCTCTTTCTCTGTCTCTTTTCCTCTCTGTGTCTTTCTCCTTCTCTCTCACCTGTCTCTCTCCCTTTCTCTCTCTCTCCCCCTCTCCCTCTCCCCCTCCCCATCTCTCTGCCTCTCTCTCTTCTCTCTCTCTCCCCATCACTCTCCCAGCCTCTCTCTCCCTCTCTCTCACTCCCCATCTCTCTCCCTTTCTCTCCCTGCCTCTCTCTCCCTCTCTCTCTCCCCCTCTCTCTCCTCTCTCTCTTTCTGTCTCTTTCCCTCTCTCTCCCTCTCTCTCTCCCCATCTCTCCCCCTTTCTCTCTTTCCCTCCCCCAACCCCTCCCCATCTCACTTCCCTCTCTCTCCCTCTCTCTCCCCCTCTCTCTCCCTCTCTCTCTCCTCTCTCTCCCTGCCTCTCTCCCTGCCTCTCTCCCTGCCTCTCTCCCTGCCACTCTCCCTGCCTCTCTCCCTGCCTCTCTCTCCCTTTCTCTCTCTCTGCCTCTCTCTCCCTTTCTCTCTCTCTGCCCCTCTCTCTCTCTCCCCATCTCTCTCCCTGCCTCTCTCTCCCCCTCTCTCTACATCTCTCTCGTCTCTCTCTACCCCTCTCTCTACATCTCTCTCCTCTCTCCCCCCATCTCTCTCCCTGCCTCTCTCTCCCTCTCTCTCACTCCCTCTTTTCTTTGGAATGAATAACTGTGCGCCTCGCCCGACGACGTTGGCAAACCGAGCCGGGGAAAATGCTAATGGGGGTATCTTTGCTGCCTTTCGGTCTGGTCTTGTCGAAAGGGTGGCCTCTCCCTGGGCCAAAGAATCGATTCCAGTATCACACAACACCAACGGCTGGATGCCCGCCGCTCTACAAGATGACCCTGAGAACGGCGGGGCGAGGCGGGGCGAGACGGGCCTTGAATTTCAGATAAATATTTGCCGGAGCGAGCCTCTCGCACAAAGACTCCACCAGACCGAGAGATTCGGCACCATGAACATTTGAATGTAATGAACTGGGAGACAACAGGATGCAGAATACTGCAACCTCTCCCGTGTGTATTGGGTGAGCCAGAAGTGCATGATGTGGCCAAGGAATGCGTTGACCTGCTCGAGGCCATCGTTAATTACACGACCTGCGCGAGTGCATACTGGTGTCTCGTCCCTAATTTGATACGGGCCTGTGAAATGTACGCTGTGGTGCTCATTTACTCTGCATACGAAATAAAAACAGAGCTTTGGACTCACGGTGTAGCGTCCTTCAGCAGCACCGAAACTTTGTGGGGGCTGTTGTTTGTTTTTGTATGGGGGCTGTTATTGTTGTTGTTTTTATTTTGTTTCGTTTTTAGGGCGTAGGTGGTTTGAAGTTCAACCAACTTTGTTGGTACACCTAAAGATTCGTGAGTCCTCAAACTTATCAGATTCCAACACCTTTGAAAACCGTGCGTATCTTGAAGACCGTGCGTATATCTTGAAGACCGTGCGTATTTTGAAGACCTCGGAATTTGAGAGAGCAATCGGCATTTGAGAGAGAGGGTCCGGGTCTCGAACGTTTTGCTTTTAGGCTTGCGTGCTTGCGTTTAGAAAAGTGATATTTTCGTCTGGTCCTCCAGAGCATTATAGGGCGGGCACCAACCCATGATGACTTTGGTTCGGGCTCTGGCTGCGTTTGCGATGTCTCGCTGGGTCATCATCTCTGCTCGCTCATCGAAAGCTGAGTATTGATCTCACTGCAGCCCCAAGCCATTTTTTTGTATATGGATGGCAAGCCTGAACCGGATGCCCAGCAACAGCCGTGGTTTTGAAAAGTAAAAACAGTCTCGAGCAAAGTGTTCATGCAAAGCCATCCACAAGCTAGACTAAAGTCCACTCATATATCGACGAGATTCGGACGATAATCTGCATGCATGACATTAAAATTGGCACTTTCCCCATATACTGCGGTGAAGATCGATTTTGGTTTTTATTTTACGCCGTTTTATATATATACCAGTGCCATTTGTTCGCCAAGCGATTGCACTTGCAGCTGTTTCCATTATTCACAGTAAAATACAGTGGTGCGTGATGCCAGAAGCAGGGTCAAAATGACTTAATTAAACTGACTGCATAAATGAATAGGCCCTAGCTAATACCAGTGAAATGAGCACTGGTTATGATGATGATAATGATGATAATGATGGTGTTGGTGTTGGTGTTGGTTGCGGTGTTGATGACGGTTGTGGTGGCAGTGGTGGGGAAGGATGAGGATGCAGAGGGTAAGGAGGTCGGGGAAGGATGAGGATGCAGACGGTAAAGAGGTCGAGGAAGGAAGGGAGGGTGCAGAGGACCAGACAAATAAGAAGGATGGGGAGAATGGGGATGACGAGGATGGGAAGGAGCACAAGGAGGAGGAAGGGTGAGAATGAGGAGAATGCCTAGGCTGAAGAAGATGGGGAGAATAGGATGAGTAGGATGATGGGGATGAGTAGGATGAGGATGATGAGGAAAATGAGAAGGATGAGGAGGGTGGGGAGCATGATGAGGATGATGAGGATGAGGAAAATGAGGATTGAGAGGATGAGGTGGAGGAGAAGGATGGGGAGGATGAGGTCATGAGGAAGGTAAGGAGGATGAGGAAGATGAGGAAGATGAGGAGGATGAGTTGGATGAAAAGGATGCGGAGGATGTGGAGGATGGGGAGGATGGGGAGGATGAGGAGGATAAGGTTGAGGAGGATGAGGATAAGGTTGATAAGGATGAGGTCATGGGGGAGTTTAGGAAGGTGAGAAGGACGAGGAAGATAAGGGAAATGAGGTGGATGAGGAGGATTAGAAGGATGAGGAGGATGAGGTCATGAGGAAGGTGAGGAAGATGAGGGGGTTGGGGAGGATGGGGAGGATGAGGAGGATGAGGAGGATGGGGAGGATGAGGAGGATGCGGAAGATGAGGAGGGGGAGGATGCGGAAGATGAAGAGGATGCTGATGATGGGGAGGGTGAGGAGGATAAGGTTGAGAAGGATGAGGTCATTGGGAAGGTGAGGAAGGTGAGGAGGACGAGGAAGATAAGGAAGATGAGGAGGTGAGGAGTATGGGGAGGATGAGGAGGATGAGGAGGATGGGGAGGATGAGGAGGATGAGGAGGATGAGGAGGATGAGGAGGATGAGGAGGATGGGGAGGATGAGGATGATTTGAATTTGAAGAAACTGTAACGGAGGCAGCCTCTGTACCGCTGTATTGTGATAGAGCTCCATGCAGACATGCATGTGCAGACATCCTTGTCAACAAAACAGGAATGCATTAGGAACCGGCTACAATGCATAAACGTGAGCATAATATTCGTCCGTCAACTTAATGGAGTTGTGACAATACCTCGGTTTCCAAAAATAGACGCGGTATCATTCTAGAAGGCCGACAAATTGGATCACCGTAGACTAAATGGAAAGACATGCATCAAAAGCAAGGGAGGACGATTTCAGCCCGCTGTGTATAGTCTCGGCTTGCCCAGCACAAGAATTACAGTCTCAGTTTGTGCTGGTCTGTGAAACCCTGTTTTTTTTTTTTTTTTAATAGAATCAGGGAACATGATTGAATGTCCAGCCAGGTGCGCACTTCCTGTATAATATTGGCATTGACAAGTCTGCACATTAGTTTCACCTAAGCACGGCACATTTTGTCTAGCTAGATTTTGCATTGAATTATACTGGGTCGGGTCCTTTTCAAAAGCGCTTGGCAGCATGCGTAGCGTATACGGGAATGTATCATTTACTTTCTTCTATTGATCGAGCTTCTTTTTTAATTTCAATGTAGATTTCTACTCAAAACCAAAAAGCAAGGAATGAATATATCGAGAGAGCTCAAACGGGAACAATCGTGACTTCACATTACTCCATACAAGCAGCATCGAATTTTTTTGGGGGGTCATTTGGAAATAAATTAATATATGTTATTTTGAGGGGAATAGCATCCAATGAAACGTACTGTACTTTAATCACCTGACTTCAATCTTTCCTTCACGGAAACATTTACTTGCATATCACGGATAGGCCTAGAGAAGGAAACGGTAAATATTGAAATAAATATTAAATGAGGCATACACAAAAGTGCCTATTAAACATACTACGAGTAGAGTTTTGGAGGCAAATCCCCGAAAAATCTTGAGATTGAATATCTTAATGAACACAGGACAGGACACCAGACACCAAAAGCCATTTGCATCCCAAATATAAAAGAGATCGTGAGCAACTGTTCCCTTCTGGGGAATTTCCATTATTTCTTCACTGTCCTTTGCTGGATGGGATGTTGTGGACATTCCCGCAAGGTGACCGGGCGACGTCGTGTCACTTTAAAGCAAAAATAAATCTGATGAACGTGGCATGGCACCTAGCACGTTTCGTGTCGCCTAATATTGCACCTACGCGTATTGAACTACCAGTTGCCGTCAACGGCCGCGTTACCAACAATAGTGCATGCATAATGCAATGAAAGCCTGCAATATTTAACAAGCCCTTCGCGTGTACAATAACGGTGCAGAAATATTACTCCTGTAATGATTCTGTAATTCTTCAATCCGTAACCAGGGCATCGCGAAAAGAAAAATCGTGTCTCGGAGCGATCGGGTGAAAATGGCATTTGTAATATTATTGGGCATTTCAATAAGCGGTATAGCGTCCAAGGCATTCACCCAGCCTATCTGTTTACTCGGGGGGTCATGGGTGTAATTAGTGGCACGTGTCAAGGCCAGTTGTGCCATTACATGGTTCTATACTCAATTATATAGCAGCGTCCATCCCCCATCTCCAGCGCAAATCTACTCAAGGGATTATTCAATTCAAATTGTAACAACTTCAAGGGATTACATTACGTTAAACCTTATCTATCGCAAGCTAAATAGAAATGGATTAAACATGACAAATATTAATCAAACAAAATGACAATACAATCGTCTATGTAAATTAACAATTGGGTTAATTGGCCATTGCATGGTGTGGTGGTTTTTTTTCCCATAGGCGCTGTTTGAAATAAAATGGAGTGAATGGGGCCCGCTTAAAAAATCCATGGCGCACGCGTCATGCACACGAACGACAGACGTCTGCAGCAGAATCCAGAATTTCGCCGCCTGAGCTGTCAACGTTCGTAACACCATCAACCCAGACAGTATATAGCAGTGACAGGCTGACAACGGTCTCACTCTGTTCCACGTCTTCACAGCCTTTTCAAAGTGATCCTTTCAAAGAAATGTAATTTCATACGCATTGGCTATTCGGACACGGAATTTCCATAGATACTGACGATCTGAAACATTCGACGTCAGATCAGTCAGCAGAAAGAATGCCAAGTGCATAATGCACAAATTTATTCCAGTGCACGGGCCAATGGTAATGGCGTGCGTGGAAGGTTAAATACATACCATTTTCGTTTTGTTAGAAAAAACGTGGCAACTCCTTGCCATATTTCAAGGTCAATAGAGCAGACTGGTTATTGAAAATAATTTCCAACTATTCCTTTCTCTTGAGTTATTCAAATAACGCAAGCTGAATTGGGATCGATCGAGACTGTCTTGTGCACGAGACATAACATTTTGCTACCAGTGAAAATTAGTGTCGGGTCATTAACTTATGGACAATGGAACATTCAAATGTACTGGTAAATGAACAAAGAAAAAGGTGCCCATTTGGATAGTGTGTACGATTGAGGTGGTAGTTATCACAACGGTCGTAAAAGGGAACCTGCAGCAATTGGCGCAGTCGGCCTAAATGGTGCGGCTCTATGGTGTATAGCACCGTTCGGAACACCGTGCATGTCCCAAAACACCTGCTCGTTTTGTGTCCTGTCGGTATGCCTTTATCTGTTCAATTAACAATTTATGCAAGTATGGGCTGTTACAAATCCATTCTGGGACGGGCAGCAAAAGCCGGCACAGTTGAATATCTATTCCAGGACATCGTTTCCCTTATTAACGCCACCAGCTCCATAACAGCATCCGAGAGGGTGCAGTTTATATGGGAAGGCTGGCGTGAGTGTGGGTTGAAAGGTGAGAACGCAAATATCTCTATTTGGGCTGCGGGAAAGGAGGAAAAAATCAATGCAGGCGTACAGAAATTTGAGTGAGAATTTCTACATAATCTAGTTCAATGGATTTATCGACGTGGGCCTGGTATGTGTGTGTGGGTGTGTGTGTGTGCGAGGAGCAAGACGGCAGGCCAGCGGTCTGCCCGGCCGCACAATATTCGCTCATAAGCGCTCCAAGGCGGCCCACGTCAGGCAGCTGACAAAGCGAGTCACACTTGTCATCGTGACTCCGGCCATTAAGGGTGATTTAATTCACGAGACATTCGACGGGGAACTTCCCTTCGGAGTGCTGCACCGGACTGCAACGCCGGGCTGTGCTGCGGACGCGAGAGCAGCCAGGGCCTATCCATTATCAATATCCCAATCACGCGCTCCCTCGCTAGGTCGCTGCATCGGTGTCTTCGCAAAATGATTTATGGCAGTTCCCAAGGACAAGCAGATATATATGAAAAGGCCGTCCAATGAGAGAGAAAAAAACCCCCAAATGTAACATAAAAATGACGAATGGACGGTCATAAATAATTAAGATGCAATTTTTGGTAAAGCTTTTAATCTCGTCGCAAAGCCGCTGCCGAGAACGTCACAGTCTCGTGCTACCGGATGCGTTTCCCGTTATCAAAATGTTTTACTTTCTTTGCATTTCAAAGCCCGCGACAACGTCACAGACACACGCGAGCTACGAAGTGGCGCTCGACTAATGCGGTTAGTTTCAACGAACAATAGTTACTGTTATGCTGCGCCAGTGCTCGTGTCTTTCTCTTTCACGTGTCACAATGCTCGGCTTGCCTCAATAACTCCGCAAATTAGATTTCTGAGCAAGTTCGGTTTTCCCTCGGCCGTGGTATTTTCCACTCTCACTATATACAGAATAATTGATAGGAAGTGTATTTTAACGGAATGACCCCAATTCTCCGTCTCACTTCGAGAAATCGGTTAAACAGATTTGCATGTCTTCGTGAAGCAAACTTGCAAAAACAAATCGTTTGGCCTTCTATTGACCGGTACTGAACAAAATGTCATGAACATGGTTACTCGTTTGCCAACATAGTTGAGAGCCTGAGATTACCTCAATTGATGACAAAAAAAGCACAAAGAAGAAATTTTCTATAGATATGAATTCACCGATTTCAAAAGAGTGACTTACTCCGAACGAAAACATCGGCCCGTAGCACCACTTAACGCATTTGCTAACGAAATAATGTAGGTTACCTCTTCGTTACATGACCCACTTCATGCCCCAAAACAGACTGGCGCCAGAAGAGGAGAAATTATGTTAGTCGATTGAAGCCTGCACTACATCGGTCTCCAAACAAAGGCCCCCAAAAGGGGGAGAGGTTTCAGCCTGGAATAGCGAGTGGGAGCTTCGTATGGCTTGACGGGGCGCATCCCTTGATATTTATCCAAGGCTCCTTCCGGGCGTCGTTTTAATGACGCTGCTGCTTTGAACTCTTATTAGGGAATACAAGGTGCTCATTGGCACACTTCATGCTATCAATTACACGTGTGCGCGGCTCAACAGTTTCATCGGGTTCGCAATTAAACGAATCGGAGGTGACTTTGATGGATAACAGGGGCGCATAACCTTAAAAAAAACATATTTCAGCAGAAATAGCGCGTTGAGAAATTTGAGCGATCGGGGCATCAGTGGTAGGCCACAACTCTATAGTATGATAACAGCAGTTCCCAAATAGGCAGAGGAAATAAATAATGCTAATACAATGCGATATAGGCCTAAAATAAAATAATATCTGAAATTTCGAATTCAATTGTCAACTATAAACATTATTTATTTTTCATCAGTCAAAGTTTTCATCCACCACGGGTGTGAAAACAATTTGCAATGGAAACGACCAAAGGTGCACGTGAGAAAACCACGGCGGGTCAGTCTGTATCCGAAATGAGACATGAAACATTTACCCGATATTAATGTAGGCAGGGGTATATAATTTCGTGGCCCGTATTTCATTTATCGGAAAGAGCCTTTGAAAGGGGGGGGTAGCAAATAAATCATGGAAATAATGGAATTGTAATGCTATTCAGACGGGTGTTCCGTGGACTATATAGGCCAAACAATTGTACATTGCATCCATGATATAGTGCACGGGCAGTAATTACCTTGGCTGTATTCTCGCATACGGAACAATGCTACACTAAGATTCATAATGCCTGTAATCTGGGAAAGCCTGTATAATTGCCATACTCCCATGAAGCATTGACACTGAGTAATAATTTACATGAAATTGGCCGTCAGTGTCATCGCAAGCACGGAGATAGGGTTCTGGGTTCAAATGAAAACACAACATTGTGACAGAAGCATGCATAGAGCCTATGCATGTAAAAAGAAAAATATTAAAAAAAAAAGACAAACCTATGGTGTAACTGAATCCATCCACGGTAAATGTAGCGCTCTTGCACTTCTTGATGTGGCGAAATTCACGTTTTTTGCCGTCGGTGTTATCTCCCTCGCTCGTGGAGGGTATGTCGCCCCTCGGCCGGCGGGACAGGGGGAGCGGGCCTGGCTGGTCAGTGGTGGTAGCGGTCTGGGGAACCGCTGGTGGTCGGGAAGCCGCCCCCGGTGGCGCGGTGGGTAGGCGACCTAAGTCCTGCTTAAGCTCCTGCATCATTGCGCTGAGTTAAAGCCTCTGGTTCCTCATCACTTGCAGCACACGTGGCTGCGATCTGCTGCCCATGAGTAACAATCCGACGAGCCGCTGTCTTCAAATGTACGGGCCGATCAAGCATTCCCGCGGGTTGTGGTGAGGCATGGGCCCAGACGTATACATGCACGGCATATGCACGGAAGGGCAGTCAGTCAGCGGCGCATCGTGTTATGTGTGCACCTAAACTATATTAACACACACGGCAGCCAGAGCACACACGAGTTGTACCCGCGCTTACCTATATTCCCGTACAACACTAGGTAGCCACTTGCGCACGTAGCGCATGGTATGGACAACCAGTCCTGCGCTTATTCTCACGAAATTCGACGTCTGTTTCATGCCTCAATAATTTATAGAGTGCAGATCGCTTAGTAGATTGAAAGGGGCTTAATGAATCTAGGGAAGGGGGCAAAATATTAAATCACTGCTGATTGCCACGGAAAGAGTGAATGTGTAACGAGGACTTATGACAACAAAGACATTATTTGGGGCGAAATCTGATAGCGTGACACTATCCGATAATTATGATATCTATGCATAATAATACAATGCAGTGCACTTTGTATTGGTGTATAAATGAAACTTTGGCAGCGTTCGTGTTGTGCTTGCCATCATCGGACTACTACAGCAGAAAATATTTTCCCCTTCAAATAAAAACTCACAATTCATCGAGGTGTACGTTTGAGCTCTGAACATCCAGTTCAGTGGCGTTTTTACAGTAGGCCTACTTCATTTCGGAATCATAGACATATCTATGATGTTTGTAAGCATGCATTTTACTACCTATTTAATATCCGGCATATTCCTAAATACTTAACTCGTGGTTGTACAGAAATACAAAAAAATATTCATGCCTTCGTGACCAGCAGGTTAGATCATCGTAACAGCTTTTTCTTTGGTTTGGCTGACACTGCAAAGGGTTCATAATGTTTGTGCTACGTTGATCTGTATAATGCCTCCAGATATTCTCAATGCAGGCCATTGTTACATGCTTTATAACATATTCTTTGAACAACGTATTAAGCCATTAACGGCACAGTACATTCGGGAGCTCATAACATTGAAATCATTCTCTAAAGCAACCTATTGTGTCAGGAGTTCCCAAGACCACATATTGTTGGCTTACCCTTCAAGAACATCAAAGGATACACTCGGTGATCGGGCGTTTGTGAACGCTGCTCCTACACTATGGAACAATCTCCCTCCTTATATCAGACAATCTTCTTCACATAATGTATTCAAGTTCAGGTTAAAGACAATTTTGTTTTTTGCATTTAGGCATTTCTAGCATTTTTATATTTTGTAATGTGCAGAAGAGTATAGGCCCCCTATCCATAAAATAGGTTTTGCGCAATATGAATGTCCTTTATTATTATTATCATTATTATTATTATTATTATTATCAGAAGACATGTCACGAAACCGACAGCATTAAGAGCATGGTCAGATTGCATAATGGAAAAACAATATCGTCATAACTCGATATATTTTATAATGGAAAAGCGAGGGAAGTGCGAGATTGAGGAGGCGTCGGCCCACGTGCACATTGTAACATTTAACAGGAAATCGTCATTTGGCCATTTCCAGTTTTAATCGATCGCCCATGTCAGTCCTTTTCGGGGCACATTTGCGTCAAAGTTTCCGTTGACGACAAACTGACATGCTTTACGTATTACTGACATTAGTCAGCATTTCTGTTTCCGAAAAGTCAAAAAATGTCATTCGTCAGCATGCTTTGTGTGGGTCCAGGATGGAAATATTTATTCTTCCCTGCCATATGGTTCACGCGGAACGAGGCATGGAGCGATAGTGCATTTTTTTTAAATGCCATTATGCGCTGTAAAGGTCACGGGACGCAATCCTTGCGTCCGAGAGGAACTCTGTTTTGATGCCAACAACAATAGGCTCGGAATACGATATCTCGTAAACCATTCAGTCGGAGATGTCATTTGGAAGCGATAGGAGATCATTCACCAAACAAAGGACGTGAAAAGGTCAGAGAGCCTTGAGCGGACGTTACCGAAGACGTAACGGTATGGGAACGAACGATTTGGTATCAATTAGTAAAAAATGGAACTGTGCGGCTCCTGAAAAAAAGACAGAACTACCTTTGTGTCTCGGGAAGGATACAGAGAAAGCGCACTGCTTGCCACACACAATCTGCATTGCTGTGATATTTTCAGTACATATCTCGCAATAACAGACAATCAGATTTGCATTTTGACAACTCCCAATTCCCGATTTGAACAAAATCTATAGCGTTGGGGTAACCAACAACTACCTGTAGGCCTATAGGCGCTTTAACGCAACCATACAGCGAAGCAATATATGCATTGAAATGCAATTTCCTGTATTTATTCATAAACTTAAATGCTATTTTTTCCATAACACATTACACGGGTTCATCTGATAAATCTGTTATCGTTATTCACTATAAGTCTGGGAATTAAGAGCGCACACTTTTTTGACTTAATAAGGCGCTAAAAAGAATGCAATAGAGGATCAATCGGGTCACCAAGCCAGGCAAACCACGTTCATTATGGATTTTCCATAAAATTAAATAACTTTTCATGTTGGCCTTGGTAGTCCGGTGGGATTACTTAATTGCTGATATCCTTGGTTTTAAACATAATGATTATCCCATAGCAGTCACGGGTGATGGTTCAATTAGAGTTGCGAACGTAAACCAATTCCTTAATTGTCCGTGTGTCTACTGGGCATCCGTACATCACTGGTTCCCATTCATAAAAAGGAATCATAAACTTTACTCTTCCCAAGGTAGACCAATACCTAATAAGGCGGATTCAAATCATGTCCAAGTGCAATTCCAGTGGTGGAAAGGGAAACACTTATGCAATAGGAAATCATGACTTAAGGTGGGCTCCTTAGGTTTGGGTTTTGCATTTTTTTGTGACAAAGTTCATGGTTACCGCTACATCGGTTAAAAGTCTTGGGCCTTCAATGCCTTGCGGCAGAAGTCATATATAATTTCGATGGTTTTTTTTTTTTTAAGAAAAACAACAGCTCATTGGAACTAATGTATCCGGCAATTTACTGCTGTTTGCTAATACAGTTCTCAAAAAGTGCAATTCATTTTGTGTGCAATGCAATGGACTCTACGGCTGACCTGTCAAAAAAGTGCACGCGCTTCATCTAATTAGCTTTTTTTTTATTTTGGCAATTGCACAGCCAGTCGACTTAAAGGGCTGTCTTGTGCCGAGGAGGATTTCGGCAAGCCGCCGCAATGTGCTCGACCTCTAAAAAATGCGCTCCATGTGCTGCACTAGCATTTTGGAATGGCACTGGTTTTGTAAATCACCTCGTATAGGTTTCGAAGTTTTAGCCTCGCTCGAGTTTCATTTGGTAGATGAATTATTGTGCCGGTTACGTCATGCAACGCACGGTTGAGTTCAACTTGGTATTGAAAGCGATTACTGCTGACGGGGATGCCTTGGTGGGATCATAGCACTCGGGCCGTCGTTTGGAGACTATTATTAAGTTGCGATTCATAATTATAATAAAGGCAACCCCAACGTTGATGGCGCCATTCATCTGAAAGCATTATCTCAACAACTGATACGGATACGATGATCAGCCACGCAATATGCTGTGGATAAGTCGCGCGGTGCTTGTTATCAATCTGTAATATTAGTCAATAAGTATGCTGCAAAGATGCGTTTATTCCCAACAAATTTTGTAATTCGAATGTGGTGGAATATTTTATATCGTCCTCGGCGTCATTCGATTATAATATGATATAATATGAATTGCAATCATGCATTATCTGCTTCAAAGTATATCCGTATTAGTTTGCCCATCCCCGTTGCTGTTTGCTCCCAGTCTGTTCATTTCCATCCTAGAGAGCGTTAAAAGGCTATCACCACATTTAAGACGGTTTAAAATGCACCTCGCAATACCTTTTGTCAATAGAACCAGTAGGGGTTGTTTGAACTGAAGGATGCGAGATTCAATAGTCTGTGTTCGGAGATGGCAAGGGATTGCACAGCAGGAACTGCCGAGCAACACTGGCACGCTGACCTGACAGAGCTATCCTGGTTTTCCTGGTTCTTCAATAGAATCCAACAAATACTATGGAGTCATGAATTACGGGGAGCTAAGAAGACAATTATCTAGTCCTAATCTAATTCTTAGATACAAAAGGTGATCGAGTGCTAATGGCACCGATATCCTCAATTGAAATGTCCAAATGACCATTAATGTTCCAATCCCATGTTTAGGCTTTCTGATGCAGTTCTATAATCCAGGTCTTATAAGTTATTCAGTAACTCGCCGAAGAAAAACTTGATGAATTAATAGTCCCACACCCCTTTAAAGTGAAGGAAATCACTTTAAAATGACCCTGATTTATACATAGGCCTAAGTTGTTAAAGGCAAAACCTCTGCAACTCCGACGGCGTGTGCAGAACCCACGGAACCCAAAAGAAAATACTGCGAACGAAATGCATACCCAGGTCCTCTTAGCGGGTGTGAGTGATTGTACTTGGCACCATGGTTTATAATTGTCGACATGATGAATGTGATGATAAATGTGACGTGCATGATGAATGTGCACGCGCATTCCGAGACCGTATTCACGGGCACATCGGAGGCCTGGAACACCTGTTGTGGCCACCCGTGGCGCACCTGTATATTATAAATATCCAGCCATAAACAGTCGGGGGACACAAAGGGCCGGGCATGCTGCGGCCAAGAATACGCGTGGCCCCGCGGACCTCGTCGCCCTGATTTCCCTAAGCTTCCCGAGAGCAGCCAATCGCCGGCGTGGGCCTCCTAATTTTAGACCGCCCAATTCCCCGACGGTCCCAACCCCTTCCGGCCCGGCCTTGCGCGTTTCTTTGATTTTATTACCCCTGTTGCTATGTTTACTCGCGACATCCGCGTAATTACTTTCCCGAGGAAAACACATCGGATATGGTTTTTTTTTTTTTTTTTTTTAAGAGGATGCATACATGGACACCCCCATTCATTATAATTCAGAAGAGAGATATCAACAACTCAGGAGACTGCGATACGTAAAGTAAAGTAAAAGCGAATGGGGACTTTTCAGTAATTTGAAGGGAAAAAATCGGCAAAGAAAGCTTGACTGGACCAAGACTTGAACACAAGAACTGTGGCTTAACGCAAGACCCGAGCCCTCTATATATATATATACCTGCATTATGAGCTATACACAACCCTTAGATGGTGGCCTTCCCAAACAGTCAACTTTCTTTGCCGGGGTGAGGGCGCCAGTCAGAAGCATTTAGCCATCAACTGCCGTGTATCCCCAGGGATCACGCCCCGTTTTCATTCAGATGCAAACAACAAGATGTTGTAACCCTGGCCACAGCATGCAGTACAGAGATCACGCAATGTGGATGCAGCTTTTTAAAAAATATTTTCAATAAACAAAGAAGGTAATCTGAAGGAGAAATTGTAACAATTAGAATGGTTTCTGTCTAGCGACCCGTTGACCTCATTGGATCGGAATCCATTTCAGTCGGTTCCGCTTGCTTTGTGCGGAGTGCAACTGTACTGCTCGATTCTTGTCGCGCCTTGTAAGTGCAGGAGGGAGAGATGATTATCATCAAGGCTAATGCAAGCACAGCCTTATTCCAGCTCTTAGGGGAATCTTACACAACCAGTGATTAGGAAGTAAACACGAATGAAAATGCCTTGCAAAGGCGGCACAATTGCGCGTTGAAACGACGTCGAGTATAAGCTAATCCGAACCATATCCCTTCTTTATATGAACATCTCATCCATTTAGATTTTCATACTGTAAGTACAAAAAAACATCTTAAATTATTATTAATTCGATCTGAACACCCTTTAGACCGCATAGAGTATACTGAAATAACTTATTCAATCATTGTTTTCATTCCGTGTATTTTCTTCTCGTTTTCGTGGTCTAATTTGATAGAGCTATGGCAATTGACGGAACAAGTTGACAGAGGAAGAAGGATTGCAAACCGGAGAATGTTTTTTTGTTTTCATAGCGTATACTACTAAGCGTAGTGGATGCGGCACTTTTTCAGATAGCTTAACACTATCTGTGTCCTGGGGGCTACCGTGTGATTCCAGCGCGTGGCCAGAGAAAACATATTGCTTCGCTCGGCAATATCTGTGGATTTCTATTTGTTTAAGGTCCTCAGTTTCCCCTACGCCTTTTTTATTTTTTTGCGCGACATGTCCCCTGGATACATCCCCCTTATTACTTCTGATATCTGCGTGCAAGATTCGTTTCGTTGATACCGGCCTGGCCATCATCTATTCCGCCTAATGATGCTCCCCAATGCGTCATCCGTGAGGGATGGAGAGGGAGGATGGCGATGTTTCCCTCCCACTAGTTTTTTTCTTCTTCTTATTCTCACTCCGATTTCTCCCCCCCCCCCTCATCTGCGGTGTGCGTGTCCCTCATATAATGCACGGGTCCAACCGCGTCCACGAGCCCGGCCAAAATAAGCCCCTTATTCCGTCTCCCAGGAAAACTCATCACACACAAATCTTCTCCAATTTGTGTCCACTAGAGACAGCTCCCAAATGCGGAGTGTTTAAGGGGGCACCACCCCGCCCACCCGCGCCTGACCTTCCTCTCGAGATTGGAGAGAGACCGAAAACAAGGCGTAATCCAATACTGGTTTCACGATGATCACCGTCACGATTAGTGGGGGGGGGGGAGAGCAAGCGACATGAGCAAGTAGTCACGTGCAGGTCGGAGGTCAGAGCCAGGTGAAGAGAACGAGAGCACCTATGCTTTTGTTAGCAATATCCGGAGGTGTAGATTGTTGGTTTCTAGCCGCATGCAACCTTCACCAACCATCACACACAAAGCGAAGTGGCTTAGGTTATAGGAACAAGTGACCAGGGGAGGATTTTAGCAACCTAATTTCTGCCTCCCTCCCTACCTGCCTGCATGTATGTTTAAGCTGGGAAGTCGGTTGTCTATTTAGGCTGAATAAGGTCTGATTTGAACCGAGAGAAAAACGCAGGATGCAACGACAGAATTGATTTTGCGACTAGGGAAAAAATTGCGAATACTTCGGCTTTAATCTAAACAAAGTTGAAGCTTGAAATCTCTAAACAAGCTTCCACTGTGATCATTGTGATCACTGTGATTCGCTGCTGCTTTGCCATGACTCAGCACAGCCCCAATTTTTACGAAGTGCTTTTTATTCTTTGCTCGAGATGACATCGCAATTATCAATAGATTTCAGATGTTTTGAAAAAAGCACTCAAAATGATTCTGCTCTACATTATCTGCATACAAAAACATGTACATGGGTGACCTGGGGTACGCCATTGTATACGAGGCGGGCAGCGCAAAACGAATGTCAGACGCCACGGGTCAGGCTAAGATTCGGCTTTGTTCATCGTTGCAGTGAAAAGAATAAACGCTTGGGAATATCAGAAAAAAAACTATCCTGTACAGCGACTCCTTCCAATCAACGTTAATGCCTTTTACCTCGGCTATTTTCTGTCCTCCATGAAGACAAACCCTAGGCCCTATGGATGTTTCCATGTCTCGAACAAAGAACTGGATAATAGAGAAATGTCAATCAATTGTCAAAGGGCCTGTCTGCAATTTTTGATGGCACACACGGTCGACTGCATACCGGTAATAGAGAGGGCAAGAGACGGCCTTCTGACCTTCATCCCTGATGGAATGGCTGGCGTCGTAGGACGCACGGTGGCGCTTCAACGCAGAGGTGACGTTTTAGTCGGTTGGGAGAAGCCGCCAACAGAGGGCGCATGATATGAAAGCGCCAATAACTCTCACCGGCCCTTTGCGTGAATCACGCTCTGGCTCAGGCTTCGTCCCCATCGCACGAAACCTGGAATACAGGTTGTGATGATGCTGTGTCTGAATGTTTGTTTTTTCTGATCAGTATAGAGCTTTCACCTGGAAACGTTTTGTCAAAAACTTGTTCCGATGATACTCGCCATACAAAACAATGAGTGCGAGAAAAAAAAGTAAACCGAAACTTAAGTCTTCATTTCCAAAAGGCCCATAAAGAAAGAGCGTCTGGGCTATGTTGCCGGGGTTTTGTTGAACTTCGCAAATCATTCGTAGAGACAGACAGATCTGGTTCAATGTTTTTTTTTTGGACACTAAATAGTAGCAAATCCAAATAATCAGGTAACGCTACAAAAGTGGCCTCCACTTGCAGTGTGCGAATAATGCTTCAGGAAGACCGATTTGCTAAGAGTAACTTCATGCGAGGTATATGCTGGAGGACCACGCGCAGAAGGTTACCGTTACTGGTGACATTTCACAGGAGTTTGCCCGTTCTTTGCAAAGTGCCCTCAATGCGAGGGCCCAATGCGAGGAGATCGAGAGGGAGCCCGATCAACTACAGCAGTAAGTGTTCTGTGAACATTTCGTTTATGAAGTCTTAGTTGAGGCATTAAAACTTAAGACACGTCAGAGATTTACATTTACACATGGGTAAAATTCATCTGAAATCTCACACATCCAGCACGGCCAACATGATACATGTATCGCCACTTAGCATCCCAGTTCCGAGCGGTACTTTAATAATCCCCGACGCTGCAGCAGAACCAGTTTGTGAACACTTCTACCCACTCGATGCTTTCGAAGCATAAATTATTTGTGAGGAACAATCCTCTTTCTCAGGCAAAACCTAACCCACTCCGCCCGAATGTGTGTACTTCGAGGCGTTGGTAAGACACTGGGTAAGAAACAAATAGGAGGTCATAGGGAAAGATAGCCACCAATCAGATCGGGCTTACCTGCATCGTCCGTGCTGGCTCGACCGTTCTTCTGGCGCTTGACGTCCCTCTCCAGGGATCTACTGGTGTCGTCCTCCCGACTCGTGTAGTAGTCACGGCTGGAGCTGAAAGACCGCTGCTTCATCAGGACGTTTCTCTTCTTCGGACTCTTCCGGAGCGACATGGTGGAAGTGTCCGCGCCCGGCTTGTCCCTGCTGTGGTTGGAAGCGGGCTTCTGGGCCCCGTCCTCCTCCTCCGCCTCCTTCGCCTTTCCGGGCGCCGTTGCTCCCTTGGTCACGTTGACGCTGCCGCATGTACTGCCCAGGTTGACGTACTGAACCGAGTTCTTCCCCCGAGATCCGCACAGTCCAGCACCCATGAGTGGTCGCCGCCAAAACCGGTCAGCGAGACCACGTCGCTTGCGAGTTTAACGGGGTGCTGGACGGTTTCAAATTTCAATTCCATGTGCCATTGTGCATGAGTAGCCCCGCGGGGGTCAATGTAGAAAGTCTGTTTGACGTCAAGCGGGATTGGCACTTGTGGGCGCCCTGTGTAATTTGCAAATCACCATCGGCTTCAGGATGTCGATTGGAGACGACGAAGGGAGCAACTTGCGTGCACGTTCATTTATACAGTTTCGGTCCAGGCCTATTCGACGATGGAAGTCATCAACTCCATTGGCCCGTGGTAGATGGCTGACTTATGACTTCAGACTGCGTCGGGAGTTGTCCGCATCAACTGGACAGTCCCACGCTCCCAACACGTATACGGTGGCGCGATGAATATCCCCGAGGCCAACTGTAGGAAGGCCTTCTATAAATCCAACCAGCTTCCGTGGAGTGCTGGAAAGACCGTACGCCGAATATCCGCAGAGACCTGCGAACGGGGAGAGCAAGGATATTACTTTACTTCAGAATGCAAGAATTGAAATCTCTTAATAAAAAGGGCAGCCCAATCTATTAAATAGAGAGAGAACAGGCGTGAACAGTAGGGACATGTTCCTGACTTATTTTCTCCAATCATTTGTCCTTTAATTCAGAATTCTTCAAGGAGACCTATATTCCCATGCGTAATAGCTTGCAGATGCCGGTTGGAGGACATATAAAGAAATTGTTGAAAACAATTCTCAATGTAAAATGATTTTAAAGGCTGAGGGCGGGACGACAAAGTGCAACCTTTGACTGCATGGTACATCGTTATATATTAATGATGCATACATCAAGCAGGACTTAGACCCGATAAAAGTAAAGAAAACAGACATTTACATTAATTATTTTCTTAATAATTATGCTTCCCTAGATTCAACAGCAAATGAGGCAAGTGGCAAATTGAGTTCATGTTTGATACATAAAACCAATTACAAGCAAATATCAAGTGATATTATAACATCTCCGAAACTGAGGTGTAAAAGTTTTCAAGAATCCAAAGCCTATCGAAATACAAAGTACCCGAAGCAGGAAAGGATCGGTTTGATGGAATACACGATCCGATTTTTGAATTAGTTGACATACTGAATTAAGTACTATTTGTCATTCTCATGGCAATCCTGCCAGGTGCTATTCTGTCTGTTCCATTACTTTCCACAGGTTCGAAACACTGCATGCGGGTTGACAATCTTACCCTGATGCAATTCAATGATGGATAATTCATTTGAATGGGACCTTTGCAATTGTTTACACTGCAAGTCTATGTTTGCTTATAGACTGAATAAATGTGCTAAAATTGTGGATTGCCATTCCGCTAAGTTTCCCGGGGTGTGCAATGGATACAGTTGTCCGTGTGTCCATTTAGCCGGTTCTTGGACAGAACAAGACGTTCTTCTGCGGTGATAGAAAGGAAGCATTGACATTATTTTACAAACGAAGATATACACAAGAGCGAGTGAATTCAGAAAGGTTTGCACCTATTTGGCAACGTCAAACATAGCCATAGGATTTTGAGCTTCCCGCAGGCTACACGGTCTCTTCTCTACCCACCGTGCCTTTGCAACTGTGCCCTCGGGCGAATTTGATTAAACCTTCGCAAAAGGAGGATATGTAGTGGATCGCTGATGGCGACTCCGTAAGTAACCTAATACTTAGTAGTCGTGCATGCGTGACGAGATTCTATTCCCGCACAAGGGGTCCTGAAAGCTTTGTCAACACGTCACGAAGCCATGGATGGTAGGCAACTACATGTATTACATTGTAGCACGTATGTCTGTCACGCTTACATTGATATGCACCTCAAACTAAATCCGTGTATGAATCATATCAACGTCCACACTATACTGACGCAATGGGTTCTCACTCGATGGGAATTGTCTTTTGATGTCCAACTGCAGAAAACATCAACCAGCGATCGATTTCACAAAACTTATCTTAATTAACTTACGATCAATTGCAACTGCAAGACGATGAGCGATGCAGATAAACCATACGGTGCATCACAACTTACGGTGGGTTCAATCCATCGTACGCTGAGTTAAAATGCATCGTAAGGCTTTGTGAAATCTACCCCAGACCTGCTAAATAAATTCCAGATCTTTAGGCTTTAGAATTTGGCGGCATTATTTGTTAACCCTTTGGCGCTCCCACTTACTACGGTCCTTAGGAGGATTTCATACCGGTAATGATTTAAATTTGTCATAGATGTCCGCACACCGTACCGGCACATTGACAATTTCTTTCCTGCGCCATTGTGCTGTCTTTCGACGATATCTTGCATTACGCATAAATCATGACACAGTGCAGGAGATCACACGACAATCCGATAGAATTGTGGCATGAGTCTGCAGAGCCCCCCAAAAAATATCCGATAATAGACTTACCACGCTTACCACGGTATATTAGATCTGTACCAAACAGCGGCCCGTCCCCATGTGTTCCTAGCCACAAACTGAAATCGCCCTCTCGTTACGAACATAATGCTGTTTGATGTATATCAAATTGAGATGCGCAGCCGTCGCCTGCCAATTACATTATGGTCGATTTAAACAAACAAAAAGAACCAAAAGTCCCGAGAGGATGGTCAGAAAGACGGAGTGGCCCGTTCGATGGGACTTAAATGCCCAGTGACCACTCACAACCTGACAGTCTTACCCTCGAGCGCTGTTTTGAATCCAAATAGGATTTCAACGGGCTGACACTCGTACGGTTCAGGATGATGGGACTGTAGATCTTTGACAGGATTCGCGCAGAGCGCAAAAAACAGCTGCGTGCGGTGCGGTTTTTTTTTTCGTTTTTTTTTTTCAAAGGCCACTTCTTCGCATTACGCAGCCACCGAAGAGATCCCGAACGTGACCTGCACGTGAGGCAGCGAGCAAAGGAGATGAATCGGGCACGCGATTTTCATCGGTCGAGAGGTGAATTCCTCTTGACACGATTGGCTAGTCGCCCGTAGCACGCATATCCAAGGGAGATGATCTCTGGAAATCGGTCACTTGGATATCATTCACAAGATAAGCCTCCCCGACCTATCGAGGGAGGAGTAAGGAGAAGCCTTAGGCGCATTGCTCTGCCTGGGTCGCTCGGGGCAGCATACAGTGTCGGTCAATATCAAGATAAAGTTTTCCTGTATTACAAAATAGTGTAGATATCGTGGTAAGAGACTGGTATTTTTTAATGAATACCGAGACGACATCGCGTAACTCCAATACCATTGATGTACAGTACCAGATGAGTATCAATCTGATTTGATCCAGATAACAACAATCACAATGAAATGCTGAATTGACTTGCTGCTAAAAGAGAAACAGTTTGTCAATGCCAACCAGCAAAAGCAGATTCTTGCGATTTCATGCAACTGCCAATATGCTTGCAAATGCTGTTATTTCTATCACTCTTGTATAATAAACCCCCGGTACGGTATGCATTGACAAAGTGCATCTGGCAAACTGACCCATCAGGTCGACCATTGGGAATCATTTCGACGCACCTATCCAAACAAGTAGACGACAGCATACTGTACGTAGAGCCAGTTCCATAGCGATCAACATTTTTTTTTACGAGGAGACTGCCAACATCGATTCCCGTACAATTCAATGTTCCACATCTATCAGCGGTTTCTCACCTAATATGAAAGGCAGGATCTCCCGTTTCCAAACCGACACCTCCATTTTTTTCTTGGTTTTTAAGAAGACCAATAAAGGTATTCTCAATACAGCAGACACGACCTCCTGAAAACCAAGACCATTCTCTGCATGAAAAGATATTTGTCCCACATTAGCGCCGTGCGCCGTTTTGTGGTGAGATCACTAACGCGCAATTTTGCATGCATTCATTGTCTCCCCGTCCCAGAAAGAGGGGGCTGTCTTTGTGTGTTCTTACCCATTAGGCTGTCATCGGCGGGACTCCGGCACACGTTCAGGTTGTGGGCATAATGCATCCCCATTGAATGACATGGAATGGTTGAACAGCACGCCAGACTTGTGCCGACGACTGATGTCATTATACGTCCTTAATAGCTTTACATAACTGTGGGGAACTGCCATCTCCCATTTTGAAAGCTGCCCTCGGCGTAATTGTTTTCCGAGCTGACAGCAGAGAGAGCAAACGGTCTCGGCCGATGGCTCGTTTCAAAGGCTACAAAGAGGTTTGAAGAATGGATACGAAAAGTCATATCCTGTGAACCCTTTGTTAACGAGATTTTAGACTTGAAATTTTTCATCTGAAGGAGTGACCAGAGAGCAGCGGCTACAAGAGACATACACAATGCAACTACCTTACGAAAAAAATAACTGCATATTTGATTATTTCGTATTTCATAAGGTCTACGGCTGCATGCATGACGTCATGAACTGGATTGCTATACATGACACCAGAGCGTCTAAACATAGCACCAGCAAGGGATGCGTTTATTGGAAAATATCAATGGTACTGTATACATTATATGATAAACGAACAGTAACGAGTGAACAAAGGAAATTTTTGTATACAACCCTTTACCTCTCTTCGGCTATTATCGGCTATTTGGGTGAAAGTTAAGTTACACAACGTACAGGAACTATCCCCAACTCTATTTTGATAGAAACTATTAACTGTATTCTTGTCTGAGCATACAAAAATTACGTTTTGATGTTTCGTTTAAAAAGACAACATTGCTGCGTACGTAAATGGAGGCAAATGAATAAAAGTCACAAGACCGCACAAACTAAAGTGGTCTGCACCTGGCTTGCCTTTTCTTGTATAGCTTCTGCTCTGCGAGGACTACACTACTACATATTGAGACGGGGCACGATGTATTAATTTGTCCTTACGCAATCAGCAATGTACATTTGTTTTTGCAAATCGAAGACACACACTGTGTCGTTTCTCTTTTGTTTAGCCAAGCTTCTTACTGCTCCTGTTTTCAATCCCCTTGACAATAATTATTATTTTCCCATATCGCATTATTTTAGCTGGATGCTTTATCGCTAGTAACCCAAGCCGAATCATTCTTTCTCCAAAACACATGGTTTCTCTATTCAACCAGATAATAAGGTCACATGTGAATGTCTCCTTCACGTCAGACTCGTTGGCATGCCGACGATTGTGATGTACAAAATGGGCTTCGGTGGTAGATGTATTCCCTTTTCTGTCTATGGATTCCCAGTCGTGGGGAAATCATTCTATACCGGTAGCTTAGCTTCGGTTCCGTTTTCCCAACAGGATTTACAATGGGTCAGACACAAGACTAGACAAACGAGCACAAAGGCAGCCCTTCCTTTAAAATGCCATATGCATTCCATTATTCGATGATTTATTTGCATTGCCTCGTTTCCATAATTTCAAGTGAAACGCATAAGATTTGTGATCTTTCCAAGGCAATGGCAATATTTTAAGGTCTTACATCAATTTCACATCGTTGAAGCTCTCAAACTTTATTTCGAGTACGGTAATACTTAAGCACTTCGTGCTTGTTTGTACAGTGTAGCAGCTTAGGACATCCCTATAAAGAATACATCATTGTACACTGTGCAAAATTCTAAAAAGAAGATGGTTGGTGTGGTGATAAATTCTTTGGCCGATAAATGTAAGGTGTTTTTTTTTAAATTGAAGGCATGTGAATTATATATCCTTGCTTCATGATTTCTCTTTTGCCCTTTTAATTCAAAGGTTAGAAAACATACGATTATACAATCATTAGAAACATATTCAAACTAAACCTAAAGGTATTTCGATATCACGTGTGCTTCGTTCTCATAACTGACATTTAAACTCAGTAATTAAGAGAGAACGTAAACAAATCAGAAAAGAAAAGGTTTGAATGGTGTTGGCCCCTATTACGTAATATGTCGAATCCCTTTTAAGTATAATTTCTTCAAGAAAATATCTTATACAATCTATAATATTTTGATGCACACCGCATGATGATGGGAGATGCCAGTACCGGTATGAATCACATCTGCGTGATATGCTTCATCTCTGATTGTTTTTTATTTTCTATGGCAACGAGAGTGGCGAGGACCCTATACCCTTTCTGTTCCAGTGAACTAGCTGTACGAACTCGAACACATTTTTATTCTTCAATCAATGAAACGCCATAACGTTTGTATAATAAACCCCCGGTACGGTATGCATTGACAAAGTGCATCTGGCAAACTGACCCATCAGGTCGACCATTGGGAATCATTTCGACGCACCTATCCAAACAAGTAGACGACAGCATACTGTACGTAGAGCCAGTTCCATAGCGATCAACATTTTTTTTTACGAGGAGACTGCCAACATCGATTCCCGTACAATTCAATGTTCCACATCTATCAGCGGTTTCTCACCTAATATGAAAGGCAGGATCTCCCGTTTCCAAACCGACACCTCCATTTTTTTCTTGGTTTTTAAGAAGACCAATAAAGGTATTCTCAATACAGCAGACACGACCTCCTGAAAACCAAGACCATTCTCTGCATGAAAAGATATTTGTCCCACATTAGCGCCGTGCGCCGTTTTGTGGTGAGATCACTAACGCGCAATTTTGCATGCATTCATTGTCTCCCCGTCCCAGAAAGAGGGGGCTGTCTTTGTGTGTTCTTACCCATTAGGCTGTCATCGGCGGGACTCCGGCACACGTTCAGGTTGTGGGCATAATGCATCCCCATTGAATGACATGGAATGGTTGAACAGCACGCCAGACTTGTGCCGACGACTGATGTCATTATACGTCCTTAATAGCTTTACATAACTGTGGGGAACTGCCATCTCCCATTTTGAAAGCTGCCCTCGGCGTAATTGTTTTCCGAGCTGACAGCAGAGAGAGCAAACGGTCTCGGCCGATGGCTCGTTTCAAAGGCTACAAAGAGGTTTGAAGAATGGATACGAAAAGTCATATCCTGTGAACCCTTTGTTAACGAGATTTTAGACTTGAAATTTTTCATCTGAAGGAGTGACCAGAGAGCAGCGGCTACAAGAGACATACACAATGCAACTACCTTACGAAAAAAATAACTGCATATTTGATTATTTCGTATTTCATAAGGTCTACGGCTGCATGCATGACGTCATGAACTGGATTGCTATACATGACACCAGAGCGTCTAAACATAGCACCAGCAAGGGATGCGTTTATTGGAAAATATCAATGGTACTGTATACATTATATGATAAACGAACAGTAACGAGTGAACAAAGGAAATTTTTGTATACAACCCTTTACCTCTCTTCGGCTATTATCGGCTATTTGGGTGAAAGTTAAGTTACACAACGTACAGGAACTATCCCCAACTCTATTTTGATAGAAACTATTAACTGTATTCTTGTCTGAGCATACAAAAATTACGTTTTGATGTTTCGTTTAAAAAGACAACATTGCTGCGTACGTAAATGGAGGCAAATGAATAAAAGTCACAAGACCGCACAAACTAAAGTGGTCTGCACCTGGCTTGCCTTTTCTTGTATAGCTTCTGCTCTGCGAGGACTACACTACTACATATTGAGACGGGGCACGATGTATTAATTTGTCCTTACGCAATCAGCAATGTACATTTGTTTTTGCAAATCGAAGACACACACTGTGTCGTTTCTCTTTTGTTTAGCCAAGCTTCTTACTGCTCCTGTTTTCAATCCCCTTGACAATAATTATTATTTTCCCATATCGCATTATTTTAGCTGGATGCTTTATCGCTAGTAACCCAAGCCGAATCATTCTTTCTCCAAAACACATGGTTTCTCTATTCAACCAGATAATAAGGTCACATGTGAATGTCTCCTTCACGTCAGACTCGTTGGCATGCCGACGATTGTGATGTACAAAATGGGCTTCGGTGGTAGATGTATTCCCTTTTCTGTCTATGGATTCCCAGTCGTGGGGAAATCATTCTATACCGGTAGCTTAGCTTCGGTTCCGTTTTCCCAACAGGATTTACAATGGGTCAGACACAAGACTAGACAAACGAGCACAAAGGCAGCCCTTCCTTTAAAATGCCATATGCATTCCATTATTCGATGATTTATTTGCATTGCCTCGTTTCCATAATTTCAAGTGAAACGCATAAGATTTGTGATCTTTCCAAGGCAATGGCAATATTTTAAGGTCTTACATCAATTTCACATCGTTGAAGCTCTCAAACTTTATTTCGAGTACGGTAATACTTAAGCACTTCGTGCTTGTTTGTACAGTGTAGCAGCTTAGGACATCCCTATAAAGAATACATCATTGTACACTGTGCAAAATTCTAAAAAGAAGATGGTTGGTGTGGTGATAAATTCTTTGGCCGATAAATGTAAGGTGTTTTTTTTTAAATTGAAGGCATGTGAATTATATATCCTTGCTTCATGATTTCTCTTTTGCCCTTTTAATTCAAAGGTTAGAAAACATACGATTATACAATCATTAGAAACATATTCAAACTAAACCTAAAGGTATTTCGATATCACGTGTGCTTCGTTCTCATAACTGACATTTAAACTCAGTAATTAAGAGAGAACGTAAACAAATCAGAAAAGAAAAGGTTTGAATGGTGTTGGCCCCTATTACGTAATATGTCGAATCCCTTTTAAGTATAATTTCTTCAAGAAAATATCTTATACAATCTATAATATTTTGATGCACACCGCATGATGATGGGAGATGCCAGTACCGGTATGAATCACATCTGCGTGATATGCTTCATCTCTGATTGTTTTTTATTTTCTATGGCAACGAGAGTGGCGAGGACCCTATACCCTTTCTGTTCCAGTGAACTAGCTGTACGAACTCGAACACATTTTTATTCTTCAATCAATGAAACGCCATAACGTTTAGGCCTGTACATATAATGCAAGTATGTGTATATATAAGATCGAGACTAAGCGCCATGTTGTTCCGAAAGTATTAGTGCGGATATCACTGCGAAATAAACGGCTAAGCAGGGACCATTTGCCCCTTATCCAGCCAAGAAAATTACGAATATTGATCAAGAGAATCCCCCGTGCACAGCTCATCTTTCAGTGGAAAAGGGAAAAACAATAGTCATGCGCACGGAACGAAAACGCCAATGCTTCCCGTCGTCATGCCCGGCGTTTGGCCAAAGCCTCTAGTACTGTTAAATGCTTTTCCCGCTGCGGATTGATTTTTATGCTCGCAGAGAGACCGAGCAGATGAAAAAACAGCTCCATCACTCACCAATCATACCTGTGCTGACTGCGAGAAGAATGATTAAAACACGGTGCCAGGCCAGGCCGTGTGCTCGCCATGAAATACGCGCACGAGGACGGCCAGCTTCAATAACAATGGTTAAGGGTTGTGACGCTGTGTGCATGTGTGAGGATTAGAAATGCCCCACTAAAAAAACATCAATTTTGGTGGACAATACAGCAAATCTATTTTTGTCTACATCTGAAGAGCTTTAAGCTCAGGCATTTCACGCACGCAATTTATAACCAATGCAGCTTTACACGCTTAGATTGTATCAATGAATGTGGGCGTCTGGTAGTATATCAAGAGCTATGCATAAAGGATACTGAAGCATTTTTCTCCAAAATAGAAGCATTGTGGTTCAGAATAAAAGAAAAGTTTTGAAAAAAAAAATTAGAGTTAAATTCAAAGTTCTGACGGCAGAGATGATAACAAAATAATATTTAAGTTGGATACATTTATTTTTGTGTAGTTTAGGCATCAATGCAAAATTGATTAGGCCTAATGGGGAGATATTTTTTAGTGATTGCACATTTGACCTTGGTCCATACTGAAATGTACTTGGTACGGTAAGGCAAGATGATAATGATCTAAGTCTGAGTAGACTGAAGGAAAATATCGAGTGACGTGATTTAATCTTGAATAGCAAAACCATTTTGGTTTAATTGGGAACACGGAGAAACCCCGACCGGTGGAAAGATGGAGCGAAACCACTGGTATTGTTTAATTATAAATATTATAAAACAGTGAATTGTATATTTTAAATTTACTCCTAATCTTATAAGTTCTTTATGCAATTTATGACATCCACTCCTGTGGAATAATTATATATCCTGAATGTCAAATACCAGCTTTTAAGTGTCATCGATTACTCTGTGGAAAATGGTATTTATCCAGTCTATTGTATTGAGGGCTTACCGAGTTCCGACGTATTTTTCCCACTGAGTCACATTTGCACGAGTCAAATATCTATCTACTAATTGCAGTCCTTTCTCAGTAAACTACTTTCGATACCAACATATTAGTAGATTCTTTAATCATGTAAGGGCGTGTACAATATTGATCAATTTACACCCAAGATATGGCGCAGACAACAAGGTTATAGTTCGATTGAACAAGGTAGCATGGCTTGCAAACAAATCAAGCCGTGTCGACGACATTATAAAATTGGGAACACTTCATGTGATATCTAATAAAAAGGAATATAAATTTGTCCATTCAATTGAAAGACTTTGTGTGAATCCCTGATGGATATGCATGAGGCACATAACGCTATGCGTTTGATTCTGCGACAATTCTGCATGCACTTTCCCTGGCATATGCTAACAATGCTGAACAATTCAACATATGCCGGTGAAGGTGCATTTTCGGTTTTCGGCTTTACCATTCGGAACCACAACGCTGTGCTTCTCAGGAAAAGGGATGGGGACGGAGGCTGACATCAATCCGCTTTTTAACCTGTTAAGATGCCCCGGCCAAGTCATTTCCTTGTCAGTGTCCGATGTCGATGAGTGGCATCGATTTTTTTACCCCGGAAAGCGCGCTATATAGTGGCCTATATCTAATGGGTCAGAAAACCGCAATGTAGGCCTATTTTTCTCAAACAACCTACGGTTGATCATACAATCACACGATTCATAAACTTCTTGTCATAATAATGCATCACCCTTCGAGAAAAGCCATAAAAAGAAACGAGGAATGAAGGCTCACTCAAAATTGGGAGGGGCCATTAGGATTCGAACCAGGACACAAAGGTGGGAAGCGGGTGAATAGAACTGCTGCACACCATGGAGCGCGGGACGTAATGACGCACGGTGGTAAGATAGATCGAGGGGATGGTCGGGGCGCGCATGCTCCATGTTATGTTTGAAACCGTTAAACTCGGACCTTCCTGAAGGAATTGACCACTGACCTTTCATTGAGCCTATTATACTCGAGGATTTTGGGGTCTATAGAATAAAATGCTTAGCCGGGAGGAACACACGCTTCGTTTGTGCATGGCCCGAGGAATACCAATAGTTGCCGCACATTTCCGTGCAAGCATCCCTGTCCCCAGGGCCGGGACCGGGATGCGGTCTTGATATCCGGTAAGACCTCCTTGGAGAAACCAATTTAAAACCGCGGTGTATACCTTCCGCTCAGACCTGTGAGCTAAAACCACGATGGGTATATAGCAGGCCTGCAGTAAATAATGAATTCACCGGCAACACCTACCTTGAAGGTATATAAATACATTGGTATTCAACCAAAATATTTCAAAACTTTCAAACGTTTTTATTTTGAAAGCTGATAAGAGAATAATCTCCCCAAGGGGGGGGGTCATGAAATATGGCTTTTTTATAGGAAGAAACCGATCTTTAGAGAGAGTTCTTTGGCCTCAAGTGTACTATTTCAAGCTTACTTTTTCAAGTGTATTATTTCATATGTGAGCTAAGATGGAGAAATGAGCCATCTACTCCAAAAGTCCTTTTCGTTGAAAGTGAAAGTATTGTCAAAATGCTTGTCAAAGTCCATTTCAATCTTTTAGCGTTTTCGGAAATTTTATGTAGGCCTATCAGAAAATCATCAGTCCAACTGAATTTTTCAACAAATGTGTGTACGGTAGATAGTTAAAAAAGAAACGGGGATTTCGTAAGTGTGCCGGCGCGCCGAGTGCATGACCTCAAACTTTAGAGCAGTTTTTCTCGAAAAGGGGTATCCCTGACTAGACTGCGCGTTGCCTCGTCGCATTTCTCGCGTCGTAACTTCGGATTTCGGCAACGTATAATTTATGGAAATAATTTTGATATCATTGGAAAGCTAATGAGGGTCTCTTATGCAGTGGTGGGAAAAGTTTGAAAACTCAAATTTGGACGAGAATCCTCTGTGTTGCCGTACCGGGTCACATAGGAGACCCTGCTGCAAATATTCCGCGCATGGTCTCGTTTAAATCCCCTTGCGGTCACGTCACTGATATCATAGGAAACCCTCCAACATTTCACCGTACTCTTCCTGCAGACAAGACCGTCTGAATTATTGAGTCTTTACCACTTGACACCCATCATTTTGATGACCCTACCCACGTAGATCAAAGGTGCCCTTTACACAGGAGTGTCGAAATCCCAGGTGTTAAGTCATTACTGGAATACATTACTGCCAACATTTGCTGACCATTACTTCAAATAGAGCGGGTAATTATTAAGGAAAATGTGTCTATACCTTGCTCGACCACATACGGAAACCAATTAGCATATGTCTAGCAAATGATTCATTAAAGTGGTAGCGCAAACTCCCAAATCCAGTAGTATTAAGGCATAAGGAGATATGGACGGTAGACGTGCTCACTAAACCTTACATTTCGTACAAGTTGACTGTACCCATCGAAATCGAACGCATCTGATGATTGAAGTGAGTCTTTCGTTAGAGACTCCGAGGGAACTGCAAATGGGCTCCTATATAACATATTTGACTCTGACTGGTTGTTTTTGTTATCAAATGGTACTGCAGCTAAACAAAGGCGTATGCATTGCTACCGTACTGTAGGTGATGACTGCCTACACAATTTTTACAGGTACATAAATATTGCTGTTGATGTATTTGAAATGCGTGTGCAGCCGCTGTTGACATCTCTTCTTTGCCCAAACATTCATACTCTAGCTATTGGTACTGTTTGCCGGAAAATGTTCTGCATGCTCTCGTGCTGCATGCTGTTATGCAGTCAAGATTTCGGTGATGGACAGGAGTCATTAATTGTCGTTTCGTTCCACACGCTTTTGTTTATCTTGCCTCATTTCTACTGGTCTAAAGTTAACATGATCGTTCTGGTGCAACGTATCACTTACATCTACCTACCACATTTTGGCAACATGCTGTCTGTTGTATCTCTCCACTTTGGAAGCGTTGATATTATTCAGAGAGAGCCTAATATCGTAACCAACACTTTTATTTTTACCAATTTTTATGATACACAGCGGTTTGAAATAAGGGTCAATGTTATCAGAACAATCTAGTTAATCGACTCGTATTTCTTTACCAAGACCAAGCATGGTGCACCACCAACACCACAACTTTAACATTAATTTTAAAAAGATGAGGAATGTCAGTGTATATATATACGCGCATACGCAGCCTTCACGCAATTTATCAAAGGTCAGTTTTACAGGCTGCTTTGACTACCTCGATCATGGCAAAGCTCCTTCCCAGCATATGTGGCCTGCCAAATTGAGTTATGATTTGGCGATTTCGGAAAGGAATCCACTCTTAAGTCGTCAGAGCAACTCTAGTGTTACTATAATTATGGTGATATTTATGTTATTCGGGGAAAAGGTCGGCCTATAGTTCGTGTTCTTGATGCGTGAATAACCCACTGTTTATGAACTCAGAATATCCAGGTAAAAGGTGGAGCACTCGGATTTCGCCAAACCTGCGAACCAATCCCCTGGTTTTGTTCCCGAGAAGGCATGCTGCTGGTTCATAACAGACGCGCGGGTGTCAAAGTCAACGTACCTTGCAGGCTTGCCCCCAAACTAATTTGATATGGGCACTTAGCTGTTGTGCCAATGATGCTTCCAGGGACGATCCCCTTCCGTCGAGCGGGGGGGGGGGTATAATCTGGATTTACTACAGAATTATGTTCAACATCAAAAGAAATACAAGTTGATGTTAAATTTCTTCAGCTGTGCAGTCGTAGATTGCAAGGTATATTTTTTGTTGGACCTGATTGCAAATAATAAGCATAAAATCCCTATGAAATCCTTGGTATGGCCGGAGTATTTGAATGTGAAATTTTGCCTTACCCTTGTCACTCTGTTACCGAATAATCACCATGGAATGGATGCAAAGTATGTGACGATTTGATTCGCAACTTGTCCCTTCATCATGTCTCAAAAAGAAAAAGGTCATGAATTGACAGGAACTATAGGCCCATGTTAAGTAATAGAGGCCTTCACTTCTTGGTAAAAAATACTTCGGGCCGTGCATTACCCGGTACCGTAAGCCATAAAACTGCATTCCCCCCCTCAAAAAAAAGTAATAATAATAATAATAATAAAAATAGGCTATATCATTTTGATCCAGTGGATTGCAAACTTCAGATAATGTTCTTTTAAGTTTTATCAACTTAACGGAACATAGGCCTCAGTGGAGACAAGTGTTAATAAATAAGTAAAGTCAATAATTCCAAGGAGACAATTTTTAAAATTCAAAGCAAAGCGACGATCAGAATTAATCATGTAGACGGCTAGTTAACTAGCTAAATTGATTTAGTCATTCTCCTTCTCTCAGACCACGCACTTACGTATTTCTTAATTTGTATTCAAAATCCGCATAGTCAATCAATACATTGGAAGCACGTCTTAATTGGGAGACACTGCTAATGTCCAAATAATAAACGATGCTGTGGCATATACAGAAAAATAAACATGGCCATGAGCTAGTGCGCAACATTGAGTGATAGTTGAAATGGATATTATTTTTCTTTTCACAGTGTTTATTGAGAGGAGACGGTACCTGCCTCCTATAATTATGCCATGCGATTGGAGCAAGCGAAGCCAGCAGCGGAGTAATAGCGGTTATAATAATAGTCTAGGCCTCTCGCAACAACTTTCTCTCAGCTCGGTTGTCCCCACTGGTGTCATATCGATTACGTTTCGTCTACCAGGGGTGCCATAAGCCCTTGTCACCCACCCCTCCCTCTGCTAACCAAAATATATACATGTGCCCGGAGTGATTAAATTTCCCTTAAATTTATCTCGTGAACGTGGCTTTGGGGCATAGAGGATTTACAATCTGAGAGGACGTGAAGGCCTGATTCAGGAATCTACCTGCATCCAGATGTGTAGGCATATACGTACACGGCGTCTAAGCCATCCAGAACAAATGAAGACAATGGGACAAAACTTTCTTAATTTTATGAATGGCATTCCAATTTCACTTGTGAAAAACAACATGCTTGTCCGGCTATTTCTACGCGATTGACTGGCATCATGATGTGAGTGATGAATGAATTTATTTGAAAAAAAATATAGGTGAAAGATTACTAAAACCTAACATTTCTGTTGTGGCATTCAAACGAAAATTATGAAATATAGGCCCATGACACCGCGATCACATTATTCAACGAATTTACAGGAGTGGTTAGACCTGCGCACGTTCATTTGTGTAATTTTTCACAGATAACGGGTACTGTATCAAGACTAAAATCATACCTGAAATATTGATTCACCTCTCTCGGATTTCGCCCTGGTAATGGTCCAAACCCTGGTCCAAACAGCGAACGGAATCTCAATTCAGCGCAGTCGAAGAAATGGAACATGCCATCTAATGCTCCGAACTGCCACTGGCTACGGTACATATGGCCTGGAGTGAACTCGGAGATCGGGTCTACAGCCCAACAATTAGACACACTGGGGATGCAGGAGAGATCAAACGTGGACGCGACTGCATGCCCAACGCTGTATTTTCGACTGATTGTAATATTCCTATGCATTTTATACACGCGCAGAATGCTTGAACTGACGGAAGCATTATCGCGTAATGAATGAATACCGTACATCTTGCACAGCCAATAATACGAGACCGCCAAGTGCATTATATACTGCCTATATACAAGGACGTGTCAAAGAGATCTATAGGCGTCTAATAATCTGCTATTAATATACCCAATGGTTTCACCTCGTTGATCAGGCGGTGTGAGAAAGTCATGCATTTTTGGGGGTGCGCACGAGATGTCTGCTAATTAGGTGTTGATTCCATCCTTTTTGTCTTTTGAGAATTGAGCCGGGGTGAATCGTCTTCATTAGTATTCCTAACGCTATATCTTATGCTAGGCTGGTTACATAAGACTTAAGTGGTGTCCATTATAGATCGGGCAATAGTGAAATGTCTCAAACCTTGGTTCCCCACGGGGCACGGGTACAATAAGCCGGAGTAAGCGAAATGTAGATGTGCATTGGTTTTGCGGCCGCGGTGTAATAAATAACACGAAGAACTTATGGAGAGGTGTGTTTTGGGTTGGCTTTGAGCATCCAGGCTCGGAATAAATACATTGAGCCGGGATGTGATGGCGAGCAAATTTGCTTCACATGCGAGTTGTGACCGAAATTATAATTAAAAAAAAAACACTCAAATTAATCACCGACAATTGTTACTGAGACCAATGGATTCCAAAACAATAGAATACATCAATGTACATTGATATAAACGAGGTAAAGGTTATGTATTTGCAATTTGAATGGACCCCCTGGCACGGAGAGGGTAAATCACTTATCCTGAAATACATCCTCATCCTAAAAACGTAGCCTACGAGCCCAGCCATCGGGTTTCATTTTGATGCGGTCGGATCTTACCACAATGCCACGACTGTGCGGATTCTAATGGATTGAGGATTGATCCCCCATTATTCTCTGCGTCCTTCGCGTATCCACGCATTCCGTGGCCTTTTGAATATACAATTCCCATTTTCCCACCATCACACACGTCAGTCTAGACAATGCTGTAAAGAAGCACTCATAACTCAGTGACATAACAACCCAACACAACAGAGGGGTCCAATGAATCAAGGCCGACCTGCTCTTATAGGAATTATAAATGCAAGGAAACATCAAAGTATCAGCCTTTGATTGCGACAAGGGTACGTGTAGTTGAACTTAGTAGAGAGGGCTGTATGACCTTGCAACGATGTCGCGTGTAACATATGGAATTGAGAATACACTTTGTCATGTACTCATCGGAAAACCAAGATTAAGAATTTCACAGTTTTAGAAGACTCCAAGAGGACCTCAAGCTAAATACGGGTAGGCTTTTGACAAAGTGTGTGGCAAGAAATAGTATTCGAAAAGCAAATCATTTTATCCAACCGCTCTGCCCGAATGAGCCTAGATCACACGATTTGTTTACATGTCTATCATTGTTGACGTTGCGAAAAAGACGACCATGCAAAGGTCGCATTTTCTTTAGTGCGTATATATGCGATTATAATTGTTTAAATAACAGTACGTGTCTTACACATTGGTGACTTAAAAACAAAAAGTCCCTTCCTGTATTCTTGAGACTTTGCGCGTGGCAGATAAGTATGATGATTTATCAAGAGGCGTACTATTTTTTACCGGTAATTTGAGCCAAGGCTCCTACATGAATTCTTCTCAAAAGTGTATGAACTCTACAAGGTGGCTGTAGGCCTATATTTAATTATTCAAAGCATCAGCGAAGAGAAAATCACTGATATTGAAAGTAACAAAATTAATATAGGCCTACTTAAAAAAAAATCACCATTCAGGATAATTTAATGGGAGGTGGGGGAAAGACCACATTGAAATCAGTAGCATACAAATCCACGGTCTGTACGTGAATATAGCTTCCACATAAAAAGCCTATCAAATGTTTGACCTGGGTCCTCCAAAGTCCATAGGTCAGTGTTTAAGCTTGTGTTTAGTGGTTTACCTGTTATGCTAGGCCTATGCACACACATCCCCTGTTGGTTGTTCCACCCCTACAGTAGGCCTATTACAACGCAATAAACCATGGTGAAACTTGATCCTCCACTGAGTCCCTCTTTCATGGTTCCACGGAAATTCGGATAGATTCTTCTGGGATGTTTTCATTTCTTACACACTGCTTGTTAATGTCATGGCGATGGGCTAGCGTGTATAAAACCCGTACTAGGTGGGCCCGGCGTAAAGGCCTTCCCAGGCCGACATAATACACGTACAGCTAGCCATTTTACCGTGCCGCTGGCTAATTTAGCCGGAGTGTGGGCGTAAGGCCTGCACGATAAAGCACTCAATCCATTTACGGTCCAGATTCAAGGAACGGTTCCCCCTGGTCAAGGTTTGTGGCGAGTACATAGCAACGTGCAGTCTGGCACACAGTGCTATCCTTTAATGGGACCATCCGTAGAAGAGTATCGGAAACACTGCGCATAAAAAAAACATCCCTTCACTGCTTCAGTGTGGCCTACTTACCCCCACGTCAAATGCGATGTGGATATCGGAGCCCCGCACCAGAGGATATCCCAGACTGAAGACAATTGGAGCCACCGCAGGGTGGAAAAGAGGCAGTTTCCACGTCAACGGGACCCGCAGATTCTAATTGCGTTCACGCCGACCGAGATCCATCATTTTACGGCTGCCGTGTATACACTCCGCGCACGGTGAGTCCGGGCCGATGAAGCACACAACCCGTTCCGTCACTCCACGAACCCAGCCAGGAATGAGTTTCCACGAGAGAGAAAAAAAATACCAAAAACAAAACAAGAAGGACGGTCCGGGGACGGCTGAGTCCCCCGCAGCCAAATTGCAAGTTATCCCACGACAAGAAAAGAGGCCACGGCTCGCAGAATAACCACTAGCAATCATTTGCTCCGAGAACGGCGGGGGAAAAGAGCTAGGTCCGTCCGAACTGACACGCTTGGTCGACAACAAGACGGCGTTCTTGGTTATGGCGGTCGGCACCGAAGATTGGCACCTTGTCTCTCCACAATGCAATAGCGCGTGTTCACACCAAGTGTAACCGACTGGGTTTTTTTGTACGGCCGCGCACTAACAGAAAAAGCAGACGACATTTTTTTTTAACTCTGGCGCTTCACAATGGACGCGCCACGCACGTGGCTGAACATGTCAGTTGTCAGGATCGGCGCCGCTCAAAATATTGATTGACAACTGCTGTTTTATTGGCATTGATGTTCGTCGTTGTTTTGTTTATTTTTTTTAAACAGAATTGGTTAAATTATTTTTTTTTATTATTCAGTTTTTACCATCTTCTCTCGTGCCTTCTAGAAAAATAATTATTCGTTGATATCCGTATTAATAATTACTTCAATAAATTATATGAATTTAAAGTTCACCGTGAACAGATAGCGCATTATGTGAAATTCATACAGCCATCGCCTTTTGCAATGCAAATGATCGAGGCTGAACGACTGAAGGTCACTGTTGGCATGTCGTACTGGGAAAAATACAGTCGCCTCAAGTTATATTAATGACAATTCGCCACAGATGCGGGAAGGTATATGAATGTTATGCGGATATCTATAGTGATGAGGGGGTTATGTTTAAAGAAGAAAAACCAGGTGGCCGATTTCATGCATATATGAGTAAAAAAAAGAACAATTTAGAATGAAGGGCATTCCAATGTGGCTTTTGATGGGAAAGAGAGGCCAGCAATCGTCCACTGATTATGCGCACACGTGTACATTTGCATTATTATATACACTGTACACTTGGATTTATTATCGCTATGCTAAATTAAGTATGCCGACCCCTAAAACTCATTGTGGTTCAAGCAACAGAGAGAAAGGTTGCAAGCAAAAATAAATTTAGTCCACTATCCAGGATGTGTATGGTGGTTTTTTTTTGGTTTTTTTAAGAAAGTGGGGTACTCTTATGCAGAGTATTTTTGGTGCTTCAGGAGACAGCTGTATGGCACTGCTTTCCAATGCTAGTGTGTGTATACAGGTATTTTACACACACCAACAGTTTGTCTGCGAAATTGGCCCTTGGATAAAGGCAGCTGAAAGAATCTCGGGAATACAGATCAGAGTGTTATTACATTACCAATAACGTCTGCAACAAAACACCGATACAAGAGACACATCACCATTTTCCAGTTCTGGTCTGCAGGCAGCATTTATTTGATGGAAATGGCACTTTGTAAGTGGCACATTGTCCAACCAATAATTTATGGGCCATTTGGACAGGCAGTGTACATTCATAATGGTTTAGAAACCTTTTTTTTTTCCAATGTGTGCTTTGCTGATAGCAGATCTGCTGACCCTTTGCTGCAAATGTTGATGCTTGGATGCATGATTTCCTCGATTGTGTTATTGGATGCAAAAGCAAACACACACAAAACAAAAGACAAACAATGAACAATTCAAATACACCCATACCTTCCAATGACGACAACGTTTGTTTTCTACAGACTAACAAATACTCAAGGGTTTTCACCTCAGGAAGAAGGAATTTAATTGCATGATTCACAAAATCCATTATTAAGTCACGCCTATTAAACAATTCTCAAACAATTTCCAGCATACATACATACAATCAAAATATTCTCTTTCATTTTAGTTGGCGAACAAATTTGCAACTCATGCTGGCGTAAGCAGCTGTTATAAATAAAGGAGTGAGCATTGGTTTCTGGTGAGTGTACACGTGTACGTATATATACAAAACTGATAGAAATAATATGGTCGAAAGACTTTATAACAATATAAAAAGAAATTTAATTATGAATATGATACAAGTCCTGAATGAAATTTTATAATAACAATAGCGATTGGACGGATTTTTAAATCACATTGGAATGGTCACTCTAGAGCTATTAATTACACAAATAATATCAAAAGTCATATTTAACCGTACAACAATGGAAAGATCCTGCAAGCATCACATGACCAAACAAATGAAAACAAATAATATGGACGGATTTCAGGCTACAAACCATATATCATGTTGATATTGTTCACATGCCCTGTGTTTTGGACATACATGTACAAGCACAGTACAATGTGGCTGTAGCTTTCCATGTTTTGCATTTGAAGTTTTGAACTTGAAATGACAGGGCACCACCTTTTGGAATTTGAGTGTACTGGTTCCCTGTATCTGTCAGTGAGCAGTAACCACACTACCAGTTATAATTCTGAACAAACTCAATCATAAGGAACACTGTGTGTTTTCTGTTTAAAGCTGTCTGAAGGCAATATACATACATGAAAATGCATTTCTAACAAAATAATAGTGCGTAGTGACTAGCGATAACAAAAAAATGTGCACACGACTTGCTGATTAGAACGACCAAACCGGTTTGCATTACAACCATTGAGACAGCCGGATGTTTCGATCCTAACAGGACCTTTCCCGAAGGCAGAATCTGCATTTGGAAAGGGTCTTGCGAGAATCAATGCACTGCAGAATGCCAGCAGCTATAGGCATATTCATAGCAGGTCAAAGTTTGGCCCTCGGAAAAAAAAATAAAAAATTAATAATAATAATAATTTTCTTTGAAGGGATACTTCACAGTGGTCTCACTGGATTGGAATGATTGTCTCCTATATGTAACTCTAACACTAGCTGGACCTTCACATACTGCAACTGTGTTGCTTTTTGAAGATGTGTTTGGGAAAAGCATCGGGTAACACACAAGGTACATGTACTTCCTTTAAGTGAGGCTATTCCTGAGTCTGGAGAGTCAAGGCCAAGCATAAACCGTGAACTCCCCTACTATCTAATTAAGCTGCTGGTAATGACATTGAAAGTGCCCACCTTTCTAAGAAGAAGACCCCAAACAACAATAACAACCTCTGAGCTTTGCTACGACAACAATTGCGCCCTGACCGGGCAAAAGAGTGTCCACATTGATCCTCCTGGTCATCTGCAATTCATCGGTCAAGCATATACAGCAGCGGGCAGTGCGTCGGGCCACTCTGCACTGCTTACTTTGTTAACCAGAGGGTGGACTGGCCACTTATTGGAGGGAGGCTTGACAATGACAATGTATTCAGGAAACGACCCTGTGGATGGGAGCATTGCCACAAACTGGCATTGAAATGGACCGACGTTGAAAGGAGCTAGCTATTTTCAGAGCCATCCATCGATATATGGGATTTTCAGATGACCTTCCCATTCAGTGTAGTCAGCACCGAAAGACACTGTCTCACAGCACTGTCTCACAGCACTGTCTCACAGATGACAGCAAATGCACACGGTGACATACATCTATCAAAGATGGGGGAGAGGAGGATAATTGTGCAACCCATCCACTCCTCCACCCCAATTCATTTTGCTGACAACCTAAACAGATTTGATTCCTGCCCTGCAGCGTGAGACCCGCATCCAATTTGTGACTCCACAACGTCCTTAAATTTACATGCACTCCAGGAACAATCCTGATCCAAACGTTTGCAGTTTGCTAACAAAACAAAAAAAGCTGCTGTCAGCCAGCTTGATGATGCCGACTGAAAATGACCTGAAATATACACGTCTTGAAAGAGCCCATCCTCAACCGAGTTCCCCCCCCCCCGGAAGGTCAAAACAATACGACAAACAAGGGAGGAGAGGAGAAGGAGGAGGACAATGGAAGGGTGGGTGGGAGGGGGGCAAATGGAAAGAGAAATGAAGCGGGTGAGCCAAGGCAAAGTGGGAAGACAATCGGAAGAAAAGAGAGTGAATGAGGAGACAGAAGTCCAAAAGGCTACAATTAGACCCGCAAAAAGTAGGGCAGTCAAAGGACCGGGAGATGTGAAACAGCATCCACACAATCTTGCCGAGGTTTCATTTCGAGAGCTTGCCATATTTTAAAGCGGATCTATTCCACCTGCTGTCTCTGACCCTGACCCTTCCCAAACCTTTGCAATGCCACGAACACATCTGTATTATCTACCAGTACATATGCATGTGCTGTGTAATCTGGTTTAATTTTTGGGGGGTGGGCCACCTGACTGTAATTTGGTTGGCATATTGGCAATCCTACATGTACATTGGTGCTTTTAATTTGGGCACTTGAGTATTGTTATTACTTGTTCCAATGCTTTTTATATACAAGTACATGTACACTGTATTATATGTTCTACGTTCCACCCTGTGAAATAATAGATGAAATTAAATGAAATGTTGGGCCTATGGGGATGAAATTGGAAACCTCCCCATGTCTGGCTTGATAACGTCTGATCAAAAAACCAGTCTGGTAAAACAACACACTCTATTGGGTCCAAAACTGTGCCAATGAGTTAGCGTACAAGTACGTCTGTGATAGGTGTATGGGCTATGGCTCTACAAATTCAAGGGCTACCACTTCTCACCCTGAGCATGTACACTCGACAGCATGTTACCAGGGCTGTAAATGAACACAGCTGGGCTTTCCCTGCACATTAAACCATGAAGTGGCCAACACCTCAGATGCATGTATCTGTCTCCACAATTGCCACATAGGGGCTCAAAATCCTGGTAAAAAAATTGTAGTTTGGCATGTGCAAAGTTATATGCCAGGATTTTTCCTGATTCCACATGCACATACCGTAATGGGTGTTTCCTTCTCAGTGGTCCAACTTGTGACATTTTGGTGTCCCCATATCAAACCGTTCAGCTCTCCTACATGTATGTGTGTAATATTATACCAACGTAATGAACCACCAAACAGTATGTAATACATGACCAGTATAAAATACTGTTTACCATAATCGATAGAACGTTTCATGAAGATTTTACAATATTACATGTAGGAAAGCTGAATGGTTTCATACAGTATGTATGAAGTGTCCCAAGTTGGACCCAAGATTTATGGAATTACCCATATCACCTGGTGCTCCAGAGTCCAGACTAATTTCCTATCCAATCTGTAAACCCACGGCTGTTCAAGCTAGCACGTCCACAATATACCCCACTAATAATACCAAACTAATAAACTTATCAGTGGCCACCTCAGACTCCCAGGACTCGAGGGGCAAACCCTGGAGCACAGACTGTGAGGACTAGTGGCTGCTGCGTGGCCTCCTTTCTGGGCCCCAGGTGCTCCTCATTATTTGCCTTGCCATCCATTTCACCAGGACTGAAAGATTCTAAGACTGATTCCCATTAGAATCGGCCTTGTTGTCCTGCCAAATGGCAGCTGTGCCCTTTACACCAAAATCATGGCATTTGTGGCCTGTGTGACCAGAGACAACATGAGCTTGACATGAGAATCATCAGCACCTCTACATCACATCATTTGATGTAATGCAGAGTGCCCACTTAGGGTAATTTGCTTTACAGCTGAAGCGAAAAAGAACCCAAAATTCATTAACTACAGTAGCTGTCTACATCGGCTTACCCACGAGTGTGGACTTTTCTGACGGAGCAACTGACAAATTAGTTCCCTAATTGTAATGGATTTTGTGACAGAAGAGAATCCGGTTGTGTCATAGGTCCCTAATTAGAATATGCTGACAAGCTGTCAACCTACCAAACTACCCCCCCCCAATCCCCTTCATAGCTCATTCCAAGACAGTAGTCCATCATTGCCCGCACAGGTGCTGTGACCTCTTTAAGAATAAGAAGCCTGAGAGTGACCGGTAGATAGTGGCTGGCATGCATGTATTGCACACCGAAGTACGCAAATCGAATGTCAACAACTGTGACATCACATACGCCGTTACCATATTTGTACCACTATTAATCCGTCTAATAAGAATCCTTTAAGCTTGATAAGAAACCCTTTTTCAGAACAGTCTTTACAATGAAGTCAAAATCTTCAAAATCAGCCAAATGTGGGCATCTCTGAATATACTTATAAATAGAAAAACACCTCCTTTTGCAAAACCAAGGGAAGAAGGCTTGACTTGAGATTTGTCATCAATTAAATTCAAGAGCACTGGAGCAGAGATAAATTTGACAGGATGGGGACTTGATTTGAACCCGAGTCTTCAGTTTGAAGAACCAGCACTCAACCACCTGTGTTATCTAGCCCAGGTCATGCATATTCTCACTTTTTGATTAGACAATTTGTGTCCAAATGATTAATCTGCAGTTGTAGCCTATAGCAATGATATGGACACCACCATACAGTATGCTGCACAGAAGTGAAGAATTACCAGTCCCAAAGAAATGAGTACCGAGGGTATACTTATACATGTAGTACCTGTATACATGTACAGTGTACGTCTGGAATGAATTCTTCAAGTATGATGGAAACCATCCTCTATGTAAAGTGCACTGACAAGGGGTTCTTTACAGGGAGTCAATCATAAACATATGTTCATATCATTGCATTCAGGTGGTGCATGTACAATGTATGTCCTGGGAATACATGCATTACATGTACCAATAGCAAGCGTTTTAAGCCAAGTGTATCAAAAGCATTTCATTTTCATGCTTTGATACGGTTCAGAATTGAAACGGAATGCCAATTTCCGTTTGCTCTTCTTTTCAAATGTACACAGCTTTATGTCTCATTGTGCCATTTCATTTTCATATCAGTTTCTTTCATGGCCAACAGGAATCATACAGGAATTATGTATTCATCATTTTAATATAAACTGTACTTTACATTGAGGGCTTCCCCATGCTCGACTGTAATTAAATTTGTCTGACGTACTATTCGCCTCTCAGAACAACTGGGTTATGGAGAAGGCATCCTTGAGGTGCACACAATACATGTACCAAGGAATAGTAGAAGGCCACACATTTGGGTTGTCTAACAGTACATGTATCTCACAATGGAGTACCCCCACCCCTTCTGTCACCATGAAGTCTTTCAACACCAAACGATGGTCGCATATCTTTTATCTTGCTACCCAGCCTGCGAGCAGCTAGTCAACTGAAAAACTGAGCGACAAAAAGACTTTTCACAGTCAAGGACCATTAATGATCAGGTGAATTCATGATGAATTTCTATGCAGAAAAAAAGGAAAAACTCTGATGAACGATGACATGTTAGCCAATTTCATATCCCTAAAGCTGCCCAAAGAAGGCAGAAATACATCATTGGCATTAATTAGGCCTCCATCAAAAAAATTGATGCACGTTTCTATCTTTAGAGGTTTATTCATCGAGACAAAGGACATCCCATTTGGGTTATAGCCACAGGAAATGGTGGTTTTGTGGGTTAATTTGGCCAGTCTCAGTCATCCCCTCTTACAGCATCCCCTCGTCAGAGTCAAAATCCAATTAAGAGCCCCATTTTGGAAAGATTACCCTTTCAGCGAGAACGGCGGCTGCATCCTTCCCATTTCAGCTGACCAAATTAGTGACATTCGCATAATTCCTCCTCAAGATTATCATAAAAAAGAAGAAGTTTCCATTCGTACATTAGCTGCCAATTGTGATTTAACAATGCCTCAATGGGTTACTGCATAGCAAATAAACACGGGACCATGTGAATGCCGCGATTGTACACAGACACCAGCGTTTTTATGCTTATATAGCATGGCATGCTTGGTTTATCTGTTGACCCTCCGATGGACTCCGGAGATGACTGCCAGACAAAGCATGTTATCATGTATACATGTACATGTAGGTATCCACTGTGTGATCATAACCACATACATGTAAGGCCTGTCAAGTGAGCATATTTGCATGGCCCAGTCAAACGAGGCTGGAGGTTGTTGATACAACACGAAATGCTCTCCACATTGACAACTGGCTCCAGACACACAGAGCACGTGACTGGTTAAAGGCATGTGGCAAATGTTCAAAGCTGAAACGCTTCATTTTGCTGTCTACATTGTTCAATGGCCTTTAAACCAAAGGCAATTGCAATCTGTACATGTACAAATGTGCTGCATAGAGAGGTATCGGAACAGCTTCTTCCCTCGTTCTGCGTCCATCTGGAATCCCCTTCCTGGTTCATGCTTTTCCCCTGCCTACGATCTTGCCCTTTTTAAAAGGAAATGTCAATTCCTATCTCCAGCCTTCCTGAGTCTCTCTCTACATGTACATGTACATGTACAAATCTCCTCCTTTCTATAGCCCGTAACCTTGAATGTCTTTTAAACCTTGTTTTGGGCAATTTTGCAACAACAACAACAAAATGAAAAAAATGTACATGTGATTCTTCTGGACAAGGACCAGGCTATTCAATTCAGTAAACTAACATGCCTATGATACACTGTGATCAACATCTTTGGCAGTATGGGTGAGTTACATGTACACACACCCACACCCACTGTACATTGGCTACTGGTGGGTGAATGCACAATTGGATGTGCTGTGCACATACATGTACATGTATATGTAAGACTTCTGTGAGATGCAAAGTACAGTACATGTGGTTTTTATCTTAACATAAACGACGTGGCGCACAAGGCTAGACAAGATTCACAAACTGCATTGTGATGAATTTGGGAAAAGATTAACTTTGACTGAGCAAGCAGGGCCTCAGCCTGGGAGTGATAAGGCGCCAGTCACAGAACGTACAACGTAGGACACACAAGGAAGCAAGCCTGCCACAGTTGCCAAGTGCAAGAACCATTTTGACTCACCACCTATGTTGACTATTCACGGGTGTCATCACGAGCCAGAATCACTACTGTACAATCTGGCTTTGTCACAAACCTACCGATGTGTCCGTCCAGTGTCCTTGCAATCCAGTGGTTTCAGGGTGTTGGGTTCATCTTAATCCAGCGTCATAACGATCCAGGGGCGTCATGATCCAGTGTCATCATGATTCAGTCATGTCTTGATCCAAAGTCCTCACAATACAGCGTCGCCATGATACAAGTGCTATCGCGATCCAATGCTGGCACAGCCTAGCGTACATGTAGTCCCGATCCACTGACCTTAAGATCGGGTACACTGGCGCTCTGGCGGTGCCGTCGCGACCAAGCCCCCTCCCCCTCGCCCTCACCCCTCAGGACCCGGTGTCCCTCAGGTTCTGCTGCTTGAGGAAGTCGGGCATGGCCAGGCCCAGGAACTCCAGCAGCTCGTGGTAGGACCAGGTGAAGGCCCGGGTCACCTCCTGCGAGTGGGACAGGACGTTGGCCTCCGACTGCAGCGACTTGTTGAAGAGCAGCCGCTGCTCCATCTCCTTCTGCCGCTTGGCCAGCTCCAGGGCAAAGCGCTCCGCCTCCTCCTGGGCAAGCCGGGCCAGCAGCTCCCGCTTCAGCCGCTCCTCCTCGGCCAGGCGCCAGGCGACCGCCTCCGACTCCTGCTTCTGGCGCTCGTACTCCAGACGCTCCTCCTCCGCCATGGCCGCCAGCTTGGCCGCCTCTTCCTTATGCTTCTCCTCCTCCTCACGCTCCTTGCGCGTGGCTTCCTCTGCGCAAGGCCAAAAAAAAATATTAAAAAATAAAATTAAAAAATCAACAGACAGGCAGGCTTTCAGTGCTGAGATTCTTAGGTCAAGTTTAGGCGCGTGCGTCCTCGGCTGATCGTGAACAACCCTGGCGGAGAGGTGGTGTGTGATCCTTTGCCCAGTGCAGTCTTCTTGGGTCGCGTTCATGAGGTTCGAGCGCGAGAAAAAAACTGTGATACAATACTGCTACAAACTGCTTGCTGGTTTTCTCATAAACAGACAGGCAGCCCTTGCTGCTCAGATTATCAGGGTGTAATGTACATGTAGCAAACCAGCTTCCTCTTTGTACATGATGTAGAACAATTGCACACAGACAGACTTGTTAGCAACAGAGAAGCTACCATCAGTAACACTGGCCTCTGGAAGTTCATGGGCCCATTCCATACAGTACTTGGCCATCAAAATGTGCACACCAAGGCTTGATGAATAGAATTAGCCAGCCCGCCAAGCCCCACTCCTGTATCGAGTGAAGCATGGTCGAATACAAGTCACAAGTAAAAAATCAATGTGATTTGTCATCCGGTTCAAATGCTTAGCATGGTTTTGGTGCTTAAGCGGCTCTTTGACATTAGTCCTAGAGTGGCAACTGACCTAGTGGCAAGCCAGCTCCCAAAAAACTAACCCAATGATCACATAATGTAATCAGACACTTGGCATACAATAAAAGTGGAGCTTTGTCTGGCAACCCATTTATTTTGGGGATTTTTTTGGCATGACTGTTCATGGTCTGCTTCTTATGTGGGTCTTAAAGATTGCCCCTGACATTTCCATTCCCGGCAGGGCCTTTCAAGAAAAAGCCAGCAATCTACGCTGCCAGTGTGAATTAGAAATGACAGCAAGATGGATCAGCTTCCCCCGTGCAGAGTGCGTCTCATGCAACAATTTGTGCGGCTGAGCAGTCTGAGTGGGCCTGTCTCATTGACCCGCCTCTGTCTCACCTCATCTGGAATGGGAATCATCCAGAATCGCCTAATAAAGAGGGCCCGATTGTTCGGCTTCCCGGAAGGACCTGCCCTCGTGAATCTGAGGCCATTGCATGTAGGGCCACTCTGATCTACACAGACTCCGCTCGGTGCAATTAATAATACCAGTTGGGCTGAGTAGACTGGTCAGCCTGTCTCACCTCGTCGGCGCTCGTCCTCCTCTCGCTTGTGCCGGGCGAGGTCCTCCATCTTGCGCTTGTACTCCTCCTGCCGGCGCTTCTCCCGGTCGGCCGCGAGGACCGCCTGCCTCCGGCGTTCCTCCTCCTCCCGCTGTCGCCTCTCCAGCTCCTCGGCCTCGCGCTCCCTCTTGAGCCTGCGGAGACAAAACCCCGAGCGGCAACTGTTATAGAATCCCGTATGCCAAATTGACGATACTACACTAGTTTCAGGACTATGAATATGAGGTTCAGTGTGTTGACAGGGAGGGACAATTGCTGATGTCATGACCAACTTAACCCTTAAAGAGCCGGGTTATTTTGACCATCTCACAGCCGGGGGGGGGGGGTGATTCAATGATGGATGCAAATGATATTTGGAAGGGTAATAAAGAATTATATAATGAATATTATATTTGAATAAATGTTTTGTCTAATCATAGCTCGTTAATCATTCACGATTCCTGTTTTCCAGGGGCATTTTTTCATCTTTTCAGTGTTTTTTTTTGTATTGAATTTCCCATATATCAAAGAATCTGTTTGCAATGTTTGGACGAATTTTACAATGATAATGAAACACGAAGAACCGACAATTGCATACAGCAGTATTAATGAGCTAATTATGCAAAAGAATTCCTGAGAAAAATACACTGCGCACTTTGGATGGTATGTTTTTATGTAGCGTTAAGTCAATGGGGGAAACAAAATCCATCAAACTACACCATGGCCCAGAACAATTTTCATTGTAGGAGAACGGCACCTCCAATTTTCCTAAAATTTGTGTCACAATGTGCCTAATAAGTTGACTGACCTGACGGCCTCCTGCTTGCGCCGTTTCTCCTCCTCAAAGTCCCGCCGCAGCTGCTCCTGCCTCTCCGCCTCCTCCTGCTGCCGGCGCTTGGCCTCCTCACGCTCCCGCCGCTTGCGCTCCACAGCCTGCTTGCGCCGCTCCGCCTCTGCCGCCCGCTTTGCCGCCTTGGCCTGGGAGCGGGACACGCTGCTGGGCCCCAGGCTGCTGGAGTCCTGCACAGGGGGGAAGGAGGGGGGAGGGAGGAGGGGGCACCCATCAGGGCCCAATTTCATAGAGCCGTTTAAGCATGAAACTCTGCTAAGCAGGGAAACTCTTGCTTGTGTAAGCAGGATTACACACTGCCCTGCAATTTGATGTCCATTGCGTTTGACTTGTATTCCACTTTTGTTCAGTTAGCATGAAACAAAAGTGAAGTTTAGATTGGCAAGGGATTCCTGTGGCTCATGACCTTTTGCACTTTAAAAGCACATTTTGGCGCTTAAGCGGCTCTATGAAATTGGTCCCCATAGTTCCACAGAGACCGTATCAGTGACTGGAACAGTTTTTTGTCCGGACCTGCTGCTGATTTCAAGAATCTTCAAATGTTTTGCTGCATTTTGCTGCCTTTGCTGAAAAGAGTCATTGTGGCGCAAGACTTAAAGGTAACACTTTTTAAGTTGCGTAACTAATTTTCTTGAAATCAGCTCCAGGGGCGGATTCACAAAGCCTTACGGTGCATCGTAACTCAACTTACGATTGATTACCCATTATTAGATGTGATACACCATGTGGTTTCTGTGCATCGCCTATTGTCTTGCGACTGATCGTAAGTTACGATGGGTTTGGTAAAATCGACTGCAGGGCCCAATAGACCGATTGCAAGTGACTTACCGTATAGTGGGTATTTTTTCATCTCATTTGGATGACAGAACAGGGGTGGAAATTAGCATAGAAGACTATCATATTGACCACATTCTTTCTTTGTACGTTTCCATCATTGCTCTGTGCCAAATGAGATGAAAAAAAACCCACCTATTATCAGTAACGTGACGGCATGTAAACAGTGGTCGCGCAGTCTGTCTATGTCATAGAGTGTGAAAATCTGCAGGAAAAGTACTCCTTTGGTAAACAGGATTACAAACCGCACTGTGATGCCCCTCTTCTTTGTTCAGTATGAAACAAACAAGGTGATCCTGTTGGCAAGGTGATCCTATGAACCCTGACTTTTTATGTGCTTAAGCAAAATGTTGGCGCTTAAGCCCCAGGGTTTTTCCATGCATGTTACATTGTGCGTCGGCCCACCTCTCACATTTGATGGGCAACCTTAGGTACGGTATTTGTCTCGTAAACGTGCAACCTCAGGGGTAAAAAAAAAAATTAGCACCTTGGCATTTGGAAGCAGCTTTGTTAAGGATGTTTCCTTTGACATTATGTTTCCATATGCACATACAGGTATAACAGTCCTTTGGACTAATCCCCAATCCAATCTGTAAATCACGATCAGCTCGCCGACCGATTACACCTTTGTTTTTATACTTCCCTACCAGTCGTATTGTAATATTGCATGGGCAACCACTTTCAAGTCAAATCTTGATAGACTAACTAAATTACAGAAAAGGGCAATTCGAATTACATCAAAGGTCTCTTACAGAGAACTTGTATAGCCTCTATATTTTTGTGTGTGAAAATAAATGTTTTGAATTTTGTTTTGAATTTTGAATTGAATTAAAATTAGGTGGGCCTTTGGGAAAGGTCCTGCTAGGATCGAAACGTCAGGCCCACTAAATTTTGAGATTAGCATTTTGGTAATTTCAGTCAGTAAAAAGTTTGCAACATTTTTGTATATAACTTTGAATTGAATTAATGTAAAGAACAGCGGACTGCAAGCCTAAAACAATTGACATCACACCGCAATGTGCTTTGTAATCCTAAGCACCCAAGGAAGATGGCAGGGAGCTTAAGAATCTCTTTGAAATGAGGCTCAGACTCTCCCGATTTCGAGATGAGAAAAAACCAATTCCCAAAGGCAGAGAGAAAGGTCCTGCGAACCACTAGTCCCTCTAAAAAGGGCTCTCCAGCCAGGGGCAATACAACAACTCAATTGCTGAGCTTTACAGTGAAACAAGTATCCAACAATCAACTGTCATCAAGTCAAATATGAACGGGTTATGTCGGGTAACATGAACCTCGCTGAGAGAGCTGGCCACGCAGATCGGGAATCATAATGGACTGCCACCATACAGACTTGGCGTCCATTGTGAATGGTGCACGTCTTGCTCCGGACAAACGCGATTCAGCGAGAATCTCAACAGCAGGGTCCCAAAGTGAGGTCGCTGGCATTTTCAGGGCAAGAGCACTCATGCAGAGCTAAGTTAGTCCCAGGACCTTTTAAATAATAATTTTAGATAACGATAAGTGGCTTCTTTTTTTTTGGTTTCCCCTCCCCCCCACTCATTTATCATGAGGATTGACAGGTACATGTACATGTAATGTGGCTGAGAAGTCAGACCAGCAGGGCCCACACCAGAACAGAAGTGACTGGCCTCTGTGGCTGAAAATTGAGAGTGTGAAGGGGGAAGGGGGAAACCTTTCATCGCAGAGGTGTCGAAGCGTGAAAGCCTCCCCTGACTCACCACTCCTCCGGTCAACTGAGACCGGAGTGGGAAGCCTCAGAGGGTCTTCACCTCAGTAGCTCGATGCAGAGGTACGTGGAGGGGAGGTAGCGGGCATTGAAATGCCCTGCCAAAAGTAATGCAACACCCCCCCCATCCCCCCTAATGGCCTCATTGCTCATGCCCGTGCACAAGACTCAAGAGCCGTGCTGCACTTTCATGACGGTTTAGCGATGCACCGTGACTTTGGAGTAGGCCGTGCACAGCACCGGAGTGCCTCCAAAACTATTAAAGGCATTTTTTTTTCCCTCTCTTTTTATTGTGCCCATCGAGATCTCAGACTTCCCTCAACCCCCAGCTAGCACCACAGGGTATTCCACACTGCTATAATGACATTTTGGGCTGGGCAGTACCAGAAGAGAGAGGAGTTTTTGTAGTCTGAATACCAGGCAAAATTGCACGGAAGGTCGGTGGTTGAAGGAAGAGTCTATAATTATTTGCATCTAAAAGTGGCCGCAAACTAACTTCCATGAAGGACAATGAATGCAGGTTTAGAGTAACAACATGTGGAAATATCTCGCATGTGTGGTGGCCTGAGAAGAGCCTGGGAGGGTGTCAAAACAACAGCTGCCTTTGTGGAAAGTCCTGCTAGGATCGCAATGTCAGGCTCAGCTTTAAAAGGTTTCAGAAAAAAAAGTGCCATATTGCAAAGTATGGTGAAATGATTGTGTTTTTTTTTCACATTTGAAAGTGACGGAGCAAAACTGAGGATTTGAAGGTGACTTTGAAAATTTCTCTGACATTGGTGCAAATACAAATGTCTGGAAGTGCAGAAACAGAAACATGTAAAAACAATTAGGCCATGTCCAAATGCATCGGCTTTTGCTTCAAATTACACACAAGGCAATGTAAGCCCCAAGCTCTTGGCCACAGGCAATCCCCATAGTTGTGTGTTTGGCTATGGCTTCAACTTACACACAAGTCTATGGAAGCCTTGAGCTATTGTAGTGACGTGTTTGGTTTACAATGGTTTAATGGCTTCAGTATACACACAAGTCTATGGAAGCCGTAAGCTAGCAGCTACAGGCACTCCCTCCATAGACACATGTGTCTACCAGCCGTAGCCGATGACTTTGGACAGGCTGCTAACTCTGGTGTGACTGTACCTCCGTGTAGACCGACATGAGCTCCGAGTCGGCTGTCATATCCGTCCGGGCCGCTGACGGCGGTATCGGCTCCGGCTGAACCAAGCCACAGCCGCAAGGCAATGGTGAAGTGGTGGATGAGTGGGGGTAGCGGTGGAAGTAGTAGTCGTTGGGGATGGAATGAATGGGACAACCAAATAACGAGTGAGCGGTGAGGACATCGACATGTAAGTCCGTGGTAAGCCTGTTACAGAGATGCATGTTATGCTTCCTTGTACTGTACCACTTGGAGCACTATGAGTGTGTGTTCGCATTCCGAGAGTGTTGGGGCTCTGGACGGCCCGGGAGAACAGCTGGGAGCACATATCTTCAACATTTTATTCAAGAACATGACAGATCTGTCTGACCATCAATCGCGCTCACACTGATCCACGATATGGTATGAGAATGCCACTGATGCTCAAGCTAGGCAAGTGCAACATATCTTAAAGGGCAATATGAGTGGCTGGAATGGTTTTTCTCAGGAGAAGGTTTCGACCGCTTTGTGAGGATCGACAGCAGTTGGGATAAAGGCTTTCGGAAATGCCTCGCTATGATTGAAACTGAAGGCCCCGGAGCCTGTACATTTTAATTCAGACTTATCCGAAACGAGGAGGATATGGCTGACCCCTGCTTAGTGTTCACACACAAACAAATCTGTAAATATTTGTATAGTAAGGGTATGGGTAAAGCAAACCTGTACGGTAAAGAATAAACAACGAAACAGAAACAAAACAGGTCCAACAATTGAACAGCAGCTGAACATCCAACCATGCATAATATTAACTTGCTAGTATTAGCATGCTATACAGCAAAACAAAACAAAATTGCTTCCAAATCATCTGAAATATATTAGTGTCACCCATGCAATCAACCCCCTTAGATCACACACACTGTTAGTTTTTGATAAAGTCTGAGTTAGTTATATTGTTAGTAGTCACGCCACGCAAGGTGCAGTTCTGCTTGTTAGTGGATGAGACCAATCTAATCTACACAGCACAGCAAATCTTAGGCAGAATACCAATAGCATGGTATTCTACTTGGATTATTTTTTTCTTTCATGAAGTAACACTGCTGATGGAACTTGAGTAACCTGAAAGACAGAAATCGTACGGAAGTCAGGGGGCTTCACATTTCGATGCTAGCAGACTCTTCTCAGAGGCATCAAAAGAGAAGCATCTTTAAGAAGGGTCCTGCTAAGATCAAAAACATCTGAATCTCGATCTCTGGGTAACTCATTTTGATTAGGAGGTAGACATTGATTCAAAATTGTTCATTTGTTACCGTGCCAAGAATACAATCTAGAGAAGCTGAGGCATAGAGGTGATGTGTCTTCCTTCGTGTTTGGGTTACGAGCTGCGTGTGAACCAAAACCCAGTGGAATCACAGTGACGTTCCAGTCTGGAACAATCCAATGTCTAGCTGCTGCTCAAACGAGACATACGAGGGTCCATGTGGATGCAGATGCAGACGGAAATACATGCATGTACATGTAGGCATGATAGATGAAGGCTTGACAAGGAAGCATCCATGTACCCACATTTTTGAAGGATAAGCCGAATCCAGAGATAGGGTAGATAGACTATAATGTACATGTATGTCACAATATTACTATTAAATAAATAAAAAATGATGTTCCTTCCACTTTGAGTGCTAAAGTAGTGTGGAAATGATACCACTGTTTTACAATACACATTACCGTACATTACTTGGTGTATATCGATATGTGATACTTAAAATACCAAAAAGGAACACTAAACCACCATTAGACTAGTATGATTAGACAGGTATGATACATGCATCCAAATGTCATATCATGCCATCAAATACGGTACGGTAGTTATCAAAGTATCGCTCGCTATTTATCTATGCATCAATGTATCACAAGAGGCCTAGCGTGCTCAGGATCTGTTCAGAGAAATGTTCAGCTTAAAAGTCAATACAAGAGGGCCGGCGCATTCTGTACTTGGAGTTTGCATTACAGTTCCTCAAATGCAATGAATCATTCAGATTCAAAGAAAGACAGAAGGCCATCAATGTATACGAGGAGTCTATTTCCAAAATAGAGACAAAATCCACTTTCTCACTCTTCAGTTTTGTAACATCCTGAGTTCCAGCATATTCAGACGATTGTTGTACTGTCTGAATGGCAAAGTGAATGTCAAGTCTAACAATGAGCACGCAGAAAGGCAAACCTTCCTGTTCCACGCATATAGGATACGCTTTTGTTTACAGAAAGGCCGGAAATATGTTCAGGTTTTTGTTAACGTACGCATAGCAATTTGGAAAGGTCCTCAGAAATCAATCCGAGGTTAAAAAAAAAATAAAAAAAATAAAAAAACAATTGAAAGGACAGTTCAATGGTACAAAAATCCTTCCCTTGAACAGGAAATATCAATGTGGTGGTTTTGAGAGGACGGGTTTGCTGACGTATGGATGTTTGTGGGGAAGTGTTTACAAAAGGGTGAATTCCAATCATCATCCTGCCTCCCCCACCTCCTCCGCTCAACCGTGGAGGCTTCAAGTCAAAAGAGCACCTCGTAGCCCCCCAAACAAATTAAATCTTCCCGGCCCAGCGTCTGACAATCTGCAAAACCTGAAGGTCGGTCCGGCACATAGTGCCATTAATTCGATCAAAATCTGCACCTGGCTGCTTCTGTTGACAATAGGTCAGGGTCTGGCTTTTTTCCTTCTCCATTTTTCTGTCTTGTTTTGTTTAGACTCGTTTAGGATGGGGGAAGGGGGTTTGGACAACACTTTTGGGTTGGCCACGCGTTTTATCAGAAGAGGATGTCGTCGCTGATCATTTGTACAATACAAAAGAATACAAAAAAGTGATTCGTAAATTAGAAGCGCAGGAAGAAAATTGAACTGTTTTGCATTTGGATTCTGGAATCCATGCTTTTTTCTATGTAGGCAAAACTCCCCAGAACTATTGAGAGATGAACTTCGGAATGAGTGAGAGTTGCATGAAATCATGGGCGCAGGAGCTCCAAAGCGGCAGCCCATTTCTCTGACCATTTTGTGTACAGAAATTACGTCACAGTGAATTTTTCGGCATTTTGTTTTTGTCGGCATAAAGTGCATCTTAATGTGCTCACGTGGCTATAGCTACAGCTTTCATGAGCTCAAAAGCGGGGGAAAGGGAGGTCTCATATCTAGAGTACAGAGTTGCCCCCAAAATTTTCATCATTCACACAGAAAAGTAGATTACGATGATGAAGATGCTTTGGGCAAAGCTTTCAATGGAGAGTGCTGCATTAGCAAAAGCACAACATATCTCTCTCCCCCTTCTCTACATGTATCTCTATCTGCTTCCACTCCCCCTGTACCCCTCTCTCTTTCTCTCTCTCTAAGCTTCCCCTCTCTCTTTCGCACTACCCCTCTCTTTCTCTCTCCCCCTCCCCCCCCTCTCTCTCTGCTCCCCCTCTCTCTCTCTTTCTCTCTCCCTCTCTCTGATGCCTGTCTCACTCACTCACTCTCTCTCTCTCTCTCTCTCTTTCTCTTTCCCTCTCTTTCTCTCTCCCTCTCTCTCTCTCTCTCTCTGATCCCCGTCTCTTTCTCTTTCTCTCTCCCCTCTCTCTCTACCCCCCTCTCTCTTTCACTCTGTCTCTGTCTCTGTCTCTGTCTGTCTGTCTCTCTCTCTCTCTCTACTCCTCTCTCTCCCCCTATGCTCCCCATCTCTCTCTCTCTCAATCACTCCTGCAACCCTTTCTAAATTGCTCCCTACTTCCTGAATATTTCTCGTGGCTTGGCAATAAGTTAAGTTCAGCAGCTTACTGCATAATAAAAGCGCTCTATCCCCCACTGATATGCTCTGCCTTTTTGCTCTCCCTTTCACCAAGTGGGCACATATTTTATATCAGGTCTGAATAAAACATGCACTCATAAAACCACTGACGCGTTAAAAAAAAGAAGCCAGAGTTTGAGCCTTGATTGTGGAACATCAGCATTGACTACTTGCACTAAAAACCAATCCATTTAACCTGCACTGTACATGCAGTCTAATCAGCCTGGACTGCAAGGCTATTGGCCAGTCCACTGTGTGTTCTTAGGCTTCCTTCTAATGATAACTCCTGTAATTAATGAAGGCTTCGGAACATGAGAACACATGACTAATACAAAGTTACACAAATTTAAATGCAAAATTCTGGAGTTTCGGGTACTCCTTCAATTCACGTCAAGTGCTTACACCAATCCTGTTTGCATGATGGCCATCCCCGTAGGAAATGTGTTCTTTCTATAGTCATGAGGATGAGTCCGCCCAAATCCAAACTCTCAAGACCCTGGTTCTAATCCCACCGGGGGGGGGGGGGGGGCTTTGGGTTATGGAGAACTAACTTCAATCGCACTGATAAGCCATCAATCAGGGATTTGTCAGCTTGTGCCAAAAGAAGAATTCAGAGAAGAGGAAGAAGAAAAAGGAGAGAGAGGAGGAGGATGAACAGGATGAAAAGAAGGCGAAGGAGGAGCAGGATGAGGAGGAGGAGGAAGAGGAGGAGGTGGATGAGATGGAGGAGTTGGAAGAAGAGGAGGAGGAGGAAGCGATGGTGGAGGAGGTAGAGGAGACAGAGGTTGAAGACTTTGAGAAAAGGGAGAGAGGAGGTGGGCGGGGGGAGTTCGAGGAAGAGGGGGTGAGTAGGGGTAAGAGTAGGGAGGAGGGAGGAGTCAGTAGAAGGGAGGAATAGGAGGAGGAAGAGGAGTAGGAGGAAGACGGGGAGAGGAGGAGTAGGGGGAAGAGGGGAATAACAAGGAGGGGAAGAGGAGGAAGAGTAGGTGAGGAAGGAGAGGAGGAAGAGGTGGAAGAGGGGGTGGAGGGAGAGAAGGAGTAGGCAGAGGAGAAAAAGGAGGAGGAGGAGAAAGAGGAGGAGGAGGGAGCGGAGGAGGAGGAGGAGGAGGAGGAGGAGGAGGAAGAGAAAGAGGGGGAGGGAGAGGAGGAGGAGGAGGAGGAGAAGAAGAAGAAGAACAAGAAGATTGAGATCATCAACATAATCAACAGGCCACTGGTTGGTGAGATGATATGTGAAGAAAGAATAAGATATCCTGCTAATTCTGAATTTGGATTTCATAATGCCCTGCTCAGGGCCAATATAGAAAATAATACCCTTCTCCAATACATGGCAAAAGCTTCCATCTGGGATACCTGAGGTATACATGTGTATGTACATGTGTGTTCATAGTGGTAGGCTCGTTGGCACAACATGCGTGGGTTTCATCAAGTAATTGCACCCTGTTTCCATGGCAATGCATGGATTGTCAATACCCTCTTTGCCTGTGCTGTAATTATGGTGGTTGGGGGGGGGTTCAATCTATCTACAGCTGTCTGACTCTTTGAAAAACATTCTTTTTTTAAATCAACAGAGAACATAAACAAGTATAGTGTCATCATAAGCCATCACGTCAAGCAATTAAGATAAGTATATAAACGGTGTAGCTCAAAGTGACAACAATGAATTGACGGAAAATTCTACTCTGCCTTCGGGGAGGGGGTGTGCTTTTATTTAGGGGTGTTGGAAAAACATCAACCCTCTTCGTTCAGCTAATGAGTGTTTTACACTGACTACATGTAACTCAAGGGAGTCAAGAGAGGGCTAGGTCGAGATCATTTCTGCACCACTTCCAGAGGGTTTCACATTATCACCAACCAAATGTATTACAGTTGGTACCTCTTTCTTTAGGTTTGAGTTTTGCTTTTTGCTTGGCGTAAATAGAGGAAAAACTTACTGGGAATTTTTAGACCAATTATTTTAAAAAAATGGCAAAGAAATCTTGGACTGGATCTGGACTCTGGTTTGCTGAGGGTGGAATGTTTAGCGCTTGGCCAAGCGTGGCCGGTATGAATGTTGCCGTGGCAAATGTGTACAGCAAAAGGTTTGGTGGTTGCCACGTGAATGACAACAATCATTTTGAGGCAAGCCTGTCTTGTCTATTCCTGAACTGAACTAGAAAATCTAGGCCTAGTCATCTTTTGTAGCAATACAACAGTGGCTCAAAAACAAGGCCCAAAAGTCTCAAACCAGAGGCCTCGGATTCCGGAATCCAAGTAAGAAGCAATTGATATTGCATCCTGAGGTGGTTTGAAATCTTGTCTAATCGAGAAAGAATTGTCATGCTCAGAAGATGTTCACGATTAAGGAACTCTATGAAATTGGACCATGGTACATTCTTCTTCTCTTGTATGTCAATCACAGCAGTCAAATATGCCAGTTATTGAGGTACATGTAGGTGACCGGTTCTGGTTTATCTACTTCTGTGAGTGGACATGGGGGTCTCATCACAGGGCACTCGTTAGTGACGTGCTCACGGGTTTGCATACATGTATGTCCACATGGACATTAAGCCAGACATGTGGGTTCATGTGCCAGTCCAGCCCAATTAATAGCTATTTTCGTACGTTGTTTAAACATTCCCAGTCAGTTTTTCTCTTCTTCTTCCCCCCCCCCCTGCACGTCAGATGGGTCTGTTCTCAAGGGAGGTCAATAATGCTGGATCTGACCAAGACGAAAGTGAAGATCATTTCTCATCAATGCCCATTCTCAATTCCTCCAATGCAGTGCAGGAAAGTATGGAAGGAGTGCCTCCATGCCTAACAATGCGCCCAATCACACTTATTCGGTCTTTGCAGGAATTGAGCAGAACCTGAGAAGATCCTTTTTTTTTCAGAATTCAGTTTGAAACTTCAAATACTTAGCAAGTAATCTGAACCTGCTTGAAATGGCTCTTACCTATACCTGATGGCATATTTATGTAACAAATGAATGCAGCTCAAATATATTTGGAACACGGTGAGAGTATTCAGAAAATTAGAATCCTGTTAGAAATTCAGTCAGACCATTCAGACTGCACTTTGATTATGCAAAGAATGTTCATTCACATGGCATTGCGACTCACTGTGCCCCTAGTATGACAAGGGTTTTAGTGATGAGAAGAAGATGGCAAAATGCAAAATGAAACAAACAGAATGAACGGATACAGGAGAGGGCATCCCAATGCATGCGTCATGAATTATTCCAGATGTGGTGAAGAAAGGGCGGGAGGGGGGGGGGAGGGGTGGACTAGCGGGCGAGTCTAAACGAGACCCGACCCGGCTTGTCCGAGGGCAGGAGGCAAGTGGAGGATCTATTATTCAACTGTTGACTGGGGCTGCACAGGTATCTGTTGAGTAGAGGAGGGGATTTCATACACAACAAATCCTCCCCTCAAAGATATCTGCACGTGTATGTGTGTGAGTGTAGAATAAAGGAGGGGACACACCTCATTGGATGAGTGTGGGGTTTTGGAAGAGAAGAAAAAAAATAATCCATTCTTGTTGACAGAAGGGACCAAGGACGTCCCTGTTGTATCAATAAACAAGACACCACTATCAATTTCATCAGCCAGGAAACCTGTCTCATCTCTTGAAACACTCTTTTTTTCCCGTTGTGTGTGAGGAGAGCAGGGGGTAAGACCGGAGGATTTTGATTTAATTGGGAAGGAGGAGGGAGGAAGGAGGAGAAAAGGGTAGGAGTGGGGGGGGGCAAGGGTGTGGGGACAAGGAGCGTGGGGGGAAAGGTAAAAGGGGAAAACAGAGGAGGAACATGAGGAAGAGAGGGAGAGGAGGAACAGGAGGAACAGGAGGAACAGGAGGAACAGGAGGAACAGGAGGAAGAGAAGGAAGAGGAGGAAGAGAGGGAGAGGAGGAAGAGGAGGAAGAGGAGGAAAAGGAGGAAGAGGAGGAACAGGAGGAACAGGAGGAACAGGAGGAAGAGAAGGAAGAGGAGGAAGAGAGGGAGAGGAGGAAGAGGAGGAAGAGGAGGAAAAGGAGGAAGAGGAGGAAGAGGAGGAAGAGGAGGAAGAGGAGGAAAAGGAGGAAGAGGAGGAAGAGGAGGAAGAGGAGGAAGAGGAGAAAGAGAAGGAAGAAGAGGAAGGGGAAAAGGAGGAAAAGGAAGAAGAGGAAGAGGAAGATGAGGAAGATGAGATAGAGGAAGAGGAGACAGAGGAGGTGGTGGTGTTGGTGGTGTTGGTGGTGGTGGTGGGGGAGAAGAGATGTGTGGAGGAGGAAAAAAAGAGGACAAGGAAGGAATGGAGGAGGAGCAGGAGGAGGGGGAGGGGAGGAGGGGAGGGGAGGAGGTGCTGGTTGAGAAAGAGGAGAGAAAAGGGGGTAATGTAGGGAGGAAAGGAGAAAATGGGGAAGGAGGAGCAGAAAGTCAAAGGACCAGAAAAAGGAAGGGAAATAACAAATAAGAGACAGAGGACAAGGAGTGAGGGGAGCAGAGGAAGAGGAGTAGGAAGAAGACAGGGCAGGAGAATGGAAGAGGAGGAAAGAGGAAAAGGTGGTGATGGGCGGAGGTGGAGAACAAGAAAGATGAGATGTAGGACCCTGAAGGAAGAAGATGTTGATGGGGAGGGAAGAAGGTGATAACAGATGCTGAGACAGTCGCCACTTTAAGCCATGCCCTCAACCCCCCCCCCAAAAAAAAAAAAAAAAAAAAAAAAAAAACATTAGGCGTCAAAATTAATGGCACCAATGAGCGGGGTAGCATGTGAGCGGCAGAGACCACCTGATGCCCCAGCTCTCAGATTAGCCATACTGAGAGTGCCATGCACACCACTGGATATTCAACTCCCTGGATATTCAAGGAAGGGCGGCAGGGGGGGGGGGGGCGAGAGAGATCCATGCCACGGGACACCTCTGTGCAATGGAATCCACTGATCCATTTCATGACTGCATTATAACACAAACACACACACCACACAGAATAAGCTAAGTACTGCATATGAAAAAAACAAACATCAGAAGTGCCACATCAAATCGGATGCAACACACCATGCACATGCAAAGTCCAAACAAACAAACAAACAAGCAAATAAAAAAAAAAAAAAAAAAATTAAAAAAAAAATTCAAGTGCACCTTATCATTGGTATAGTAAGGGCTCTTTACATAATGCCATCTCAGGAAAACATGCATACCCCGAATGAAAATAAATGCATTTGAAATACAAACATTCAAAGCTGTAACGTTCAGTTCACCCGTTTGATATTTCGAGCAAGACATTTAGTACTGTGCTGTGATATTAGAGAGATTTCATAGTGAATTTTCTGTGTCATGGGCACCTTTAGTTTTAACATGTACGACTGTACGTCACCCAGCAGTCAATGGTTAAATTCTTTGGATCTTGGTGCCCCAACTCCGGCAAAGACTAGTTGACCCTCTCTAAATGTGACAATCTGCACATTTTGTAAATGACGGCTTAGGCTCAGACATTGGCTTTGAGTGCACTTCGGAAAGCCATCACAGAGTAGGGACTACATCCCAAAGGCAGGCTTTTGGCTATGGATTAGTAAGAGAATGGACCAAGAAAGGAAAGGGCACCGATATTGCCCGCGTCACCAGTAATGTATTGGCAGCTTGAATTCTTAGCAGTCAAAGTCACAGACTTGTTGGGTCACGTGTCGGAACTCAGCCGCTGGAGGCTACAGATAACACACGAGTCTATGGGGACTCGCTGAAGCCACTAGTTAGCAACTTCCATAGGCACGTGTGCACTTGAAAGCAGCAGCCACTCAATTTGGACCACGAGCCAAATGCTGCGACTCAAAAAAAAAAAAAAAAAAAAAAACATGCACGTGGAGATGGCATTGATAAAGCGCCCTCGCTTGGCAAGAAATATGGCCTACTCAAGACGATCATGCATGTCTTTTCTTCACTGCTTTTTTCCCCTGCCCCAGGAGCACCCTTTCACAGTACATTAAAAGCAAAACCAGCGATGGAAAAACACCATTAAAAAAAACCCCACATTTCTGCCACATCAATCTCAGTGCACACACCTGAGCCCACATCCCATGATCCCATCCAAAACTTAAACATCATCACTCTCTACTCATTTCGTCGGCACTCGCACGGAGAGACTAATATCGTCGCTCGTCATCGGACAAAATGTGTCTCTCCTTGAAAAGTCCGGGCAATTTGCTGATTTCAACTAAAAAAAAAAGAAACTGCCAGAAAGCCACACAGGACAGTATTACCCGTGCTTCACAGACATGGCAAAGCTCATTTCCAAATGGAAAACAACAGAGATTCTTCTTTTCCTTGCCAGCAACGCAGAATTTACATGCAAAGAGGAAGAATGTAAAGCAATAGCTTTTGTACTGACTGGCATTTTTGGCAAATTAGGCTTGGATCTATGGTATTTGGTTGTTGGTTTTTTGTCCGTCTTTTGGTTTCATTATAGCACAGAGAGAGAGAGAGAGGAAGTTTGTTTGTGGGGAGAGGGATTGGAGGCTTCGGTGAAGGGTACACACAAACACTCTGTACCTCCTCCTCTTCGTCCGAATCGGAGAATTCCTGGATCCGCAGAAAGCATGGAAAAAAGACGAGAAGCGAGGGAGGAGGGAAAGGTATACAGTGGTTAGACATTATGGTGGGTCCTGAAACTTCAGGCCCTCTTAAAATAAAAAAATATAAAAAATGACCTTTGAATCAACACAACCTTCATGGTTTGTGGCAACAAAGGATTAGGGACAATTTGAAGTAAAGATTGCAAATTGTTAAACAATTGACTAGAATGCTCCCATGCTTTGTCTATGGAATTCACAGGTAGGCTGACCATAAAACAAAAAAAATGGGTTGTCTACTTTCCAGAAGCGTAGAAAAAACTGCCTGGTGATACGGAATGCTGAAAGACAGGCACACAGCACATGCACGTTGGAGCTACAGGTACAGGTTGCTGCACACCACACATCTAAGGCTGCTGGGCTTAAAAATATCCATGTAGAGTAAACCATTTCCACATGTGGATATACTACCCTCCCATTCAGTGCAAATATTTACATCTGGGGATGGAGAAGTCCATTTGTTTTTTCATTAAATTCTAAATTAAAAAAATAAAAAGACTGGAAGGTACAACATATTCAACTGATCTTCTAATTTGATTAAAATTGAGATGGGACATACATCTGAACATGTACTGAGTGATAGCTAAATTTGGTAATTTCTTATCGACAAACCCTATTCTTTCTACAGCAAATGATACATAAACGCTTACTCACTGGTAGGCCATACAATATATACAATTCTGACATAGTCCGAGATTAAAAAGTGTGTACCCTACATGCAGCTCGACCTCTCTCGTTCTACCTCAGAGACAGGTCCTGCCAGGATGATCCAAAACCATCCGACAGGCATTTTTCATATTTTTTTTTTTTAGATCCCTTTAAAGTAAATTGAATGATAGAGTGAGGGGATGCAATGGAGTGCTTCACAATCAAGAGAGTATACATAATTGCATAGTCATTCTTTGTGGGGACCAATGCGCCGTGTACGGTAATATAGGAGAGTAGAGCTCCCTTTTTTTTTTCAATCACACTGAAGAGAAACAAACCAGAATTTCCCCACAGTCTTCCCTGCAGAGGGCAGAGCAATAAATCAGCAAATGTTAAAGCCATGGTTATCCATCCTAATCAGGGGGGGAAATGGGAATTTGCTTTAAAACAACCCATACCCCCTAAAAAAAAAAAAAAAAAACCATTACAACCACATAAAAAAACCATGACTAATTATACTTCGTATTCCTCCTGACAATCCCCATTCCAAAATTAAAAACCGACAAATTGATGAAACGCACACCGCTAACCTCAGTGAGTGCACGCCTTTTAAAAATATTTTCCCTCCCTGCTTGTTTTCTGCAAGCGGGATTCGGTGAACACTGACTGGGATTTGTGGGTTGGGAATGCCTCGCATAAATTAACATAGCCACTGGGTTTTTGTTTTTCTTTGTAATAGAGCGATGCCATGATTTTCGAAAGGGTCGGCACAGCCTCAGCATTATGCACAAGCATGGGCACCTTACACATGTAAGTTTGGAGCTTCATGTTGTTATTGGTTGAAGAGTCGGTTGACCTAAGTTGTGTTCAAGGGTGCCACACAGGCACCATGGACCTCTGCACCACTCATGGAGCTTTGCACCACTCATGGAGCTCTGCACCACTCATGGAGCTCTGCAGTCTGCACCACTCATGGAGCTCTGCACCACTCATGAAGCTCTACACCATGGAGCTCTGCACCATGGAGCTCTGCACCATGGAGCTCTGCACCATGGAGCTCTGCTCTGCACCATGGAGCTCTGCACCATTGACCTCAGCACCATAGACCTCAGCACCATTGACCTCAGCACCACAGAGCTCAGCAAAATAGAGCTCAGCACCATGAAACTCTGCATCATAAAGCTCTATACTATGGAGCTCTGCACCACTCATGGAGCTCTGCACCACTCATGAAGCTCTACACCATGGAGCTCTGCACCATGGAGCTCTGCACCATGGAGCTCTGCACCATGGAGCTCTGCTCTGCACCATGGAGCTCTGCACCATTGACCTCAGCACCATAGACCTCAGCACCATTGACCTCAGCACCACAGAGCTCAGCAAAATAGAGCTCAGCACCATGAAACTCTGCATCATAAAGCTCTATACTATGGAGCTCTGCACCATGGAGCTCTGCACCATGGAGCTCTGCACCATTGACCTCAGCACCATAGACCTCAGCACCATTGACCTCAGCACCACAGAGCTCAGCAAAATAGAGCTCAGCACCATGAAACTCTGCATCATAAAGCTCTATACTATGGAGCTCTGCACCATGGAGCTCTGCACCATGGAGCTCTGCACCATGGAGCTCTGCACCATGGAGCTCTGCATCATTGACCTCAGCACCATAGACCTCAGCACCATTGACCTCAACACCACAGAGCTCAGCACCACAGAGCTCAGCAAAATAGAGCTCAGCACCATGAAACTCTGCACCATAGAGCTCTATACTATGGAGCTCTGCACCATAGAGCTCAGCACCATAGAGCTCTGCACCATGGAGCTCTGCACCATTGACCTCAGCACCATAGACCTCAGCACCACAGAGCTCAGCAAAATAGAGCTCAGCACCATGAAACTCTGCACCATAGAGCTCTATACTATGGAGCTCTGCACTATAGAGCTCAGCACCATAGAGCTCTGCACCATAGAGCTCTGCACCATAGAGCTCTGTCCCAAGGAGCTCAGAACCACAGAGCTCAGCACCATGGAGCTAAGCACTATATACAAATGTAGCTCAACAATGATTAACGTGCCACACAGGTACATGTACATTGTACCATGGAACTCTGTACCATGGAGTTCAACACCATAGAGCAATACTGCATACAATATGTAGGTTTTTCCCACATAATGTCCCACATGACATATGATGCAGCAGTAGTCCACCTCCAGATATACTCTTTTTTTTGTCACCGTTGTTTCACTGAAAATATAGCTTAAACAGCTGCATCCACTTTGTGCGGTCCCCGAACTGCTGTAGCAAGGAATACAATTAATTATTTGCATCTGAATAAAAGCGAGGGGCATGATCCCTGCAGATACATGTACCAAGTGTATGACAGTTAATTGTTGAATGCTCCTGGTTGTTGTTTTTTAAGATGTGGCACAAACAAGCCATCATACCCAGATATGCTAAATAGGCCCAACTGCCAAACCATACCTTGCATTAGGCCTATAAGTGCTTCCTCATCTCTAAATAGATGTGGCACACACAAGCCACCATACACATGCCCACATTTGCTCCCCCTCAAGATACTCCTAGTCCTACATGTAGGAGCAATGGCATCATCACTGCCTGCATCACAATGGTCAAAATTAACCAAAATGGCCAGCCGGACGGCTATTCAGAGTCACCGAGCACACGTAAGGAGCCTTTTGTCAGCTGTTCGCAACCTGACGAGCACCATCCCCTCCCCCCCCCACAAATAAATACAAAAATATTGCTGTCATCGATGCAGCCACACGCTTTTAGGATACACTGGTTCAGTTACCTTGAGAAATTTCCAATATTAGACTGCTGCACTTGCGTAAGTGGTTCGGGGAAACGTGTGTATGCGGTGCAGTGATCATAATGATGCAACCGAAAATACATTTTAAAATACAAGTCCATAATACCATAATACAGAGCAGAAGGGGTCTTCAGAAAATAAGGGCAGCAATGGCTATACATGTCCATCTACATGTACATGTGTACATATGTACACATGTACATGTAAATGTACATCTACGGTAAATGTACGTATGTATAACTATACATGTATGTTGAGACGTACAGTTCATGTACAGTTGTACAGTACATGTAAGATGAACATGTACTGTACATGTACATGTTAAGACGTGCAGTACATTATATTCAATGTAAATGTGAACATGTACATGTACATGTACATGTATATGTACATGGTTGTGTACATGTACATCTTTACATGTAGATATGAACATGTACATGTACATGTAAGTTTGTATTTAAGATAAACATGTACTGTACAGTACATGTAACAATTATCTACACATGGATAATGAGGTGCACATGCATATCAATCCTTTCTTCTTTGAGGGAAAAAATAAAGGTGTCAGTTGAATCAATTAGACTGCATTTGGGAAAGCCGCCCCCTAAGGTCTGGACACATAAGGTCTGGACAGCTACACATGTACGGTACATGAACATGTACATGGTTACTAGTGCTGGTACAGTACATGTGTATGTAAAGCCAGTCCATTTTCTTTTAGTTTGTATGTTTAGGGGGGAAAAAACCCACAACAACTGGCGAGTCATTGTCCCCATGAAGAATCCTTCGCCTTCCTATCAACGGTGTGGTTCAGAATCAGGCGATTCAAAATTGCCATGGCGACAGTTTTTTACAGTTTGATAACAATCAATACCGGTGACTGTCTGCAACTTTCTCAGTGCAAATTCAAAACAAACAAAAAAGGCATGCATTGCTAGCATGGGAACCCAGGGACAAAGGCAATATGAACGAGGCCAGTTATTTGGTCTTGGCCCAATTCAGAAGCATTAACTGCCCCCCCCCCCTTCCCCCTAGAAAAAAAAAATTAAAAGAGGCTCAGGTGTCTCAAACAATTTCTTTTATTTTCACTTCGGAAATTTGGACGTAAAGTGGCAAGGCCTGCTTAGCCACCGTCTCGGGAAAATTGACCGACTCAAAAAGTCCAAGTGGGAACGGCGGTAAGATCTAACATTTGACATTTAAACATCATCTCGGTTGAATTTTAGTTCAGCGGAAACATGGCACTAAAGAGATAACACAACATTGGTCGAGGTCAAAGAATAGCATCCATACGCTGTCTGATCCAAGGTATGCATGAAATAGCACACCTGTGAAAATTTCAGCTAAATCCGCCAACCGAGTCTCAAGAAAATAGTGAAAACCGCTCCGTGTTTCACGAAAATGCAGCATTCAATGTATTGTTCTGAAAATTTGTTTCTAAAAAAATACAGCATTTTAGGCAGAAATATTTCAGTGCGAGGTTTCTACTGTAACCATCTTCAACCTGTATAAGTTTCATGTAAATCTGTGAGCATTTCGGTTTTTCGATTTTACCAATGTTGTGCCCAAGGCCACTTCGGCTTGGCACACAAAAATATTTGAATCAAGTCCAGTTGCTAGCCAAAGCTCCGCTTCTTTCTGAAAGCCTACATGTTGCCGCCTACTTACCGACTAAAATTATCAGAATGCAAATCTAAAAGAAAGTAGAGGGCCCGGTGTACTGATCCCAAAAGAGCCTTTCAGGAAACTGGAAAGGCCTCCAGGAAAAGTCGTGCTAAGGTCAAAAGCCGTGTCCGCACTGGACTTATTTTTTACCGAGCCCGTGGGTAACATTCCAATGGGTAAATATTCCCGGCGTCCGCACTTGGACTTTTCAACTCGGGTAAACTAACCGAGAGGATCGGTAAAACTAACCGACTCGTGTACATGTGTGTGTACTCTTGGTACAATGTACACAAACACGTTGTTACCCTGCGCCCGCACGAGTCTTGCATACAGTAACGTAACGTGCGGGGTGCCGGATGTGGTTTTTTACAGAGTCGTTTACCGAGACGTCGTGTCCGGATTGGACTTATCGACTCGGTTAAACTGACCTGGTCAATTTAACCGGGCAGAAGTTGGTCAGTTAAACTACCCACTGGAGTCGGGTAAGTTACCTGGGAGGAAAACTTCCTGGGCTGTCCGCACTGGACTTAAAATGGTCAATTTACCTATTTGCTCGGTAAGTTTACCCATTTTAAGTCCAGTGCGGACGCGGCTAAAGGGACAGGCCCTCTTTTTTTTGGACTCAGGCCTTAACTTACGGTCAAATTACATGAAAGTTAACTGGGAAAAAGGAACATAAAACAAGGAAAAGAGAATTGTTTGAAAAATTGGCAAAGAAAACTTTGACTGGAGCGGCACTTGAACACGAGACCTCTGGATTAACGTACCAGTGCTCTTCCATATAAGCTGGTTGAATTGCTTCTGACTGGTGCCCCCACCCCGGCAAAGACTAGTTGACTATTTGGGAGGCCACCATCAAAGTGCTGGATAGCTCAGATGGTTAATCCAGAGGCCTCAAAGTTTTCTTTGCCAATTATTTTCAAATTGTTCAACAAATTCCCCGTCAGTTTTTCCCTGCTTTGTTTGAAAACAAAACAAAACTGGGTATTAAAAAGGGATTAACAACAACCTTGGAGACAAGATTGTCAAAGACTACAGAGGGAATAGGCCTACATGTACATGCAGATAATGTTAGTGCTACGTCTACAAGTGAAAATAGGGAGGGGAAAAAAATTAGCAGACTGCATCTGACCATGCAAGAGCAGAGAGACGCTGTACAATGTACAGTACATTGGATACACAAAGACAAATCCCAAACTTACTTTGCTCACCTCCGGCACAACCACTTTTGTCTCAATAACCGGTTCTGTGTCCTCCCTTTCAATCTGATACATATATATATTTTTTATCGACAAAGTCAAATGTGAGACTCGGGCGGAAGAAGATAGACTAATTCCCACTTGCAGGAAAATTGTGGACATAAGGACTTAATCGAGGGGTCCTGTTCATCCACAATCTGTTAAGATTTTTGATTCGTATGCAATCCAAAAGTTCAAACAAAAAATAACAAAATTTTCTTAATGGTTAAATTATGGTTAACACCGAATTAAAATTTCACGCTACCTCCACCCAAACAAGTGATTCTATAAAAAAAAAACTGTCAAATTGCCATTCCTTAACCTGATTTTTTCGGGGTTTTTTTTATCAAACCTTTGGGGACCTGGTGGGGGAAAAGGGGGATTAAAAAATGATCTGGGAGGAATTAAAACCATTAATTGGTTCCATGGTCATGTCAGTCTTTTTAAAAGTTACCATACCACGGTAAGTGTTTAAAACATGATTACAATTCTTTCAGCCACATTTTTTTCTTCAGGACATATCTAGATAACATTTGAAGGTTTGCATGGTAAAAGTACCAAGTGGAAGGTTTGCGGTGACACCATGAAAACTTCACCTTCAGAGCAACACTCCCGTCTCAACAGGGATGATTTACATGGTGTCACCACAAACCTTCCAATCAGACTATTATCTGAGTTTACGATGCATCACTGGAATTTAACCGAAGTCTTTTGGTTTAGATGAACAGCAAGGTGCTACTAATCCTTACTGAGCTATTGGTACAGGTAGGAATCTGATAAAGGTTTCCAGTGGTGCTGTGTTGAAATATTCCCCCCATTGAGTGAGTGTAATTTTCCCAAGAACTGAGGAAAAGACAGGTTTTGGGCACAATATGCTCTGGTAGTGTCTAATGGCAATGGGGCTTATCTTCAGACATGGTGTGCCCAAAACATTGAGTCCTCCAGTTCGCTTTCCAGAACAATGCACACACACAAGATAGGTTACTTCTGCACGGTGTCACGACAAGCCTTTCTAAGCTCGGATTTATTTTCTCAACTTCTGTCCCCTCTCTCAGCTTCAAATTATCATGAGACTCATTCAGCATGCTCATTATGGAGAAGAAAAAACCCAGCTATGTATCAATCCTTAAGACCAGATGGGACCAAGAGATTGTTCCTGAATTTGTGATCTTGTGAATTTTACCTTAAGAAGATTGAATGTCTATTTTATTCAAGATTGTTTTTCCCTGAACGCTTGATGGGGAATGGTGTTCTGTACAAATTGGAACCCTTCCTGAAAACCCGGAGAAACTTGAATACAAGAGTTGGGGTCAACTGATGACAAGCCAGTGTTATCATAACAGCATTTCCAAAACATCCTGAAATGAAGGGACATGCATGCACTTATGTACTTCGGGAAAAAAGCTAGGAGTTTGCCTCATTGGAAAATTATTTACAAAACAGCAAGGTTGACAGCTCCCTGTGGATGGAGAAAGGGTTATTGTCTGAATGATGGGCAAACTCCCTAAAATGTCTCATTTGATTGATACAATTCATGAAATGAAAAAAAAAAAAATACAACAAAAGAGGCAATGGATTGATCTTGCCACACTGAATCGTGGACAATTGGCCAAATGGGTGTGACTTTTTTCACACTGATCTTGAGCTCACAGAACCATGGCATTTTAAAGGTCCCTGTAAAGATTGGTGCGTCACAATGGGGAGAAAAGTCCGGACTTACGTCATGGATGATGATGAACTCGGGGGACTCGGGCTTCTCTTCCTCCTCCTCCTCTTCTTCCTCCTCCTCCTCCTCAGACAGTCCTCCGACCTCCTCGGCCTTCTCAGGGGACTTGGGGGTCTGGGGGAGCTTGACGTCCTTGCTCTCCTTGGCCGGCTCCGGGGACTTCTTTGTCTTCTCCTCCTCTGGCGGGTCCTTCTTCAGGGGCGCTGGGGCCGGGGGCTCCCCCTTGCTGGTGGCGGGCTCCGCCTTGGACTTCTTCTTGGTCTTCTTGGCGGCCGCCGGCTTCTTGGCTGCGGCCGGCTTCTTCGCTTTCTTTGGCTTGGTGGCTGAGGGGGGAGGGGGAAGGATCATCGGTGACAGAACAGACGGCTGACCAAGAGCTTAAGGGTAGCTTTCAGTCTCCTAACAACCGGCAGAGTACACTTTTAGTTTTAGACACTTTTGAGAAATGTACCCTTGAACTCTATGGGGGAAATGTGGTCGTGACATCTATGAATAATTGTGGCCTTGAAATCTGCATGTATGTTGTGTGACCTTGAACTCTTTGAAGAAGTATGGACTCAAACTATGGAGAAGTATGGCCTTGAATTATATGAACAAGTGTGGCCTTGAATTATATGACCAAGTGTGGCCTTGAACTCCATGGAGAAGTGCATGTTTGGCCTTGAACTCTAAGGAGAAGTAAAAGCATGGCCTTGAACTCTTTAGGAGAAGTATGGCCTTGAACTCTATGGGAAAAGTGTGGACTTACTCTTTGATGGTTCTGTCTTTGCCGCAGGCTTGGTGTCTTCAATTGGTTTGTACACGAGATGGTCTATCTTGTCCTCGGTGGGTTTCTCTGTGGACCAGCAAGATACCTTGGCGGTGAATACTCCGTTCTGAACAGAGCATCAAGCCTCCAAACTCAGTGACAAACCCCAACCTGCATTTTTTCAGGTTTTGTGGAACGAATGGAGGGACTGAAGAAAACCAAAATCGGTCCAAGCCGGAACCCTTCACTAGGGCAGAAAATCTTTGAGAAAGGATCCAAGCACCAAGCCCTCTACATGGTTAAGAGTTAGCATATCATTTTTCCCCAGGAGTGAGAAAATGGATCCAGTGTGTGAATCACACCGTAGGTGGGGTAATAACTGAGTGGTGTTGAATGAAAAAAAAAAAAAAAAAAAGTCCCAACTTACTGACGATAAACTCCTCCTTGTTCTTGTCCTTGCTCCCGGAGGACTTGACGCTCTTCTTGCTCTTGGTGCTGCTGCCACTCTTGGTGCTCTTGGCGTCCGAGGCCTTCTCCTTGTCCAGGAGGCCCGTCTCCTTCAGGAGCTTGGACAGCTCCTCATCCTCAGCGCTCTGGGCTTGCGGCTTGGCGGGCTCAGGCTGAGGCCGAACGACGGGCGGCTGCTTCTCCTTGTCGCGAGAAAAACCCAAGGGGCCATTGAATGCTTGAAAAAAATCCTGCCGAATATTCACTCGATACAAGTCATTTCATTTCATTTGTGAAATGTACATCACAGGTTTTGGCAGTTGTCTTAGGTTTGGAGGCAACTTTTTGGCCACAAAATTTAGATCATATAACCAGGGCAGCTGCTGCTTCTTGCCGCAAGAAAATTCCAAGGGCCGTCGAATGCTTGAAAAATGCTGCCGAATACTCACTCGATACAAGTCATTTCATTTCATTTGTGAACTTTTGAAATGTATATCACAGGGTTTGGCAGTTGTCTTAGGTTTGGAGGCAACTTTTTGGCCACAAAATTTAGATCATATAACCAGGGCAGCTGCTGCTTCTTGCCGCAAGAAAATTCCAAGGGGCCGTTGAATGCTTGGAAAAATAATCCCGACTACTCACTCCACTTTGAACTTTGAACTGTATATCAGATGTTTTGTCAGTTTTCTTGGGTTAGGAGGCACTTGAGACACACTTTTGGACCAAAAAGTTTGATACTTTATGAACCAGGGAATATATATAATATTGTATTGAAATGGCTAGGTACAATGACTTCAAATTTACTATAACAAAAAAACATCTTTCTCAATAGAAGAGGTTAGAACTTCTGGCCCTCTGACTTTGTTTTTGCTTGACATAAGAATCAATTAATTTTGTTCTGATCAAAATGAATTATATTTGATGTTAGCAGGATCTGTCCCAAACAGCAAAAGAGATCAGCACTTCTGGCCCTTTTTAACCAAGTCGATTTATTTTCACAGAATCAAAGGTCATCACCAAAAAAATGACGCCAACTCCTTACTGGGTACAATAAGTACTGGTCTAGAAATAGCTACCGTAGGGTACATTATTGGTGCTAGTCTCAGCATATTTTGTGATTGCAATTCCAATCACACTGTACATTAATTAAATTGGCAAAGTAAATATAGCGGAATACGGACCTGTTCTTTCTTCTCAGCCACGCCGTAGTTTGTCACACCAAACTCCAAGGGGCCCCGGTCGGGTTTGCCCGTGGAGCCGCCCTTGAGGGAGCCCGACTTGTCCGACTGGGCCTGGACTACGGGGGCGCTCTCCGCCCGCGAGCCCGAGGAGCGGACCGACTTGGCCGTCTTGCTGGAGTGCACCGAGACGGCATCGTCGGCATCGCCACCTGAGAGGGAAAGAGAAACAGGGACAGAGAGAAAGAGAGAAGGAGAGACAAGGAGAGTCAGAGAACGACGGAGTGACAGAGAGAAGAGAGGTAGAGATAAAGCAAGACCAAGGGAGACAGAGAAAAATGTGTCAGCGAGAAAAAGACAGACAGACAGACAGATAGAGATAGGGAGATAAACAAACCAGACAGACAGATAGACAGGCAGACAGATAGACAGGCAGACAGACAGCCAGACACAGAGAAAGACAAATGCAAACAGACAGACAGACAAACAGCAATAGACAGAGAAAGAGAAGAGAGGTAGAGATAAAGCAAGAGATAGGGAGACAGAGAAAAAATGGACACAACAAGAAAAAGACAGACCGAAAGACAGAAAGAGAGATACAGGGAGATACACAAACCAGACAGGCAGATAGACAGACAGACAGACAGATAGAAACAGACAGACAGACAAACAGCAATAGACAGGGAGAGAAAGATACAGAAACAGAAAAAAAGAAGAGCCATAGACGGAACAGAGAAAGAAAAGGAGAGACCGAGAGACACAGCAAGCAAGACGGGAAAAAAGAAGAGAACAAAAATTAAACACAGCGATGACTGGGGCACCTCTCCCGAGCCCTGCCACTCCACAATCGATTGGAGGCAAAGGAGGCAGCTAGGATCAGGTGCTTCAGGAAGGACCAATGACCCCCTCACCCAATCAGTGCAGGTACTCAAGCTTCCCGGTCATTGGGTGTGTGTGCGTGGTTTTTTTCCCCTCGTAGATTTCTTAAACAACTTCACGGCAAGCTCAAAACCAATTAACAAGAGCGAACAGGCCTTATCTCTCATCGAGGGCAGTTGGCACCAAGAGGACACTCTAAATGTGTGACTTGAATCTCTAAATAGCGCAGGAGAGAGACAGACTGTCCTCTGGCTGACTACTGCCTGCTGCATGAACCTGAATGAAAACGGGGGTGTGATCCCTGGGAAATATAATACAAGTTGGCGGTTGGTTTCCTTCTGGTTTGCACCCCCACCCTGGCAAAGATACCTGTACTTGTCTGTCTGTGAGGGGCTGCTACTAACAGATAGACGGGCGCAATGCCTTACATCAGAGGCCAGGGTCCAAATCCAAGTTGAGATCAACTTCCCTTTATCGTTGATCGACTGATAAGAAACTATAGCATCTTTGCAACTTTTAGAGGGCCTGACGTTTTGATCCTAACAGGACCTTTCTCAAAGGCATCTTTGCAACCGTTCTTTGCAAAGACGCAACCGTTCAAAACTTCAACTGCTCCATGCACTGTATGGACAAGATGGCGCCTCTCCTTTTAATATCTTTCCCCTCTAATTGTAATCTCTTGTATAAAAAACCCCTATTACCTGCAGTGCAGACCTGTTGACTGAATTCTTTAAAGCCCCTACACATCATTGGTAAGATCGAAAAACAGAAATGTTCACAGATTTATCGTACATGAAACTTATACAGTGCGAAGATAGTCATGGTAGGAACATCGCACTGAAATATTTCTGCCTAAAATGTTGTATGAGTTTTGGGAGAATAGAGTAAACAAATTCGTTTACGTCTCACCGAGATCTAAACTATTTTTTTGGAACAGTTCGTCATTGAATGCTGCATTTTTGCAAAACAAATGAAGCGGTTTTTACAATTTTCTCGAGACTCGGTTGGCGGATTGTGCTGAAATTTTCACAGGTGTGCTATTTCATGGAAATGTTGGATCAGACAATGTATGGATGCTATTCTTTAACCTCGACCAATGTTGTGTAGGGGCTTTAAAAGCCTTTCCACCCCTTCACAGGCATATTATTGTCTAGTCATGAAGTTATAGCTCCATGGTCTGGCAACAAGCTCCTGACTAATTGCTCCTTGAATAGCAGTCGACATTGCGGGGTTTGTGTGGAAATGAGAGCAACCTACCCCACCCCCCACCACAAGAAAAAAAAACACTTACAGAAGCCACTGCACTAGGCCGAGTAGCAGGTGTTAGTAGTAGTGAGGACTTATCATTGCTTAGTGCATGTGCTGTCAGTCTAAAAATATCAGTGGCACGGCAATTACACAGAGAGGAAGATAATGCTCCCTTCATGCCCAGCACATCTGTGAGCAAACTCAATGCGTCCCATACAGTACATGTACTCTCATCCCTAACGACCGTCGGCACTGCTGTAAACTTTTCGCACGTCAACACAGGCTCTCTGATCCAACTTATATTTAGGGATACTTTCTCGCTGCAAATGGACGGTGTTGCTACAAGCTATGTTGACCAATAGTGGAGACCTTTTTTTCTTTTCCTTTTAGAGTAATAGGCCTTTACAAAAAAGGTTGAAAACCTTTCACCAAAATGTAAATCTCAAAAAGGGACCTGCCGCCGATTTCAAGAAAAGTTATGCAACGTACAAATGTTGCGCAAGTCTTGCGTCACAATGGCACTTTTGTGCACTATTTAGAAAAGGCAGCAAAATGTTGCGTAAGTTATGCAACAAAATGTTGCGTACACAACAGTTGAAGTTTTGTGAAATCGGCTGCAGAGAGCCTGATAATTCAAACCAAAAAAGTACAGAATCTGACATTTTGATCCGGGCCGAAAAGTTAAGCTGGGATCGAAACATACAATGTAAACCCTCTAATTCAATGACACTCTCTTCTTGGGGGGAATCTTTGAGTTGACAGGAGGCTTTCCTGCAATATGAGAGCTATCGGAGCGTTCAATGGCTTCTTTAAAAATAACAGGGTTTATGAAATAACCTTCAACGGTGACATACACCACATGTACAGTAATGATGCAGGCTACAATTGACAGCAAGGTTTCCTATTCCATTGCATCTATGTGACCGTGTTTCTTTTATCTTCCTCCCACCCAGTGAAAAGTGGATACGGTATGCACAGAAGTTCCCTCACCAAAAGACACAAGTGCTATAAACCTAGACTAAGGGCTAGACTCCTTAACACAAACTGTGAATTGCCCCAAAAGATATTGGGCAATGACAAAGGGGTAAAAACCAAAATAAGACAAGGCACTACTAAGGTACTCAAATGCATAACCAATTGCATGTAGCAACCCAAATACAGGATAAGCACTCACAAGTTTACAAATCACAAACCAATACAAAACAGCATATTATTTCCTTCAAGGGTTAACAGTAGTTCTTACACTTTGCAAAGCATTTCAAGCAACCACAGTTGCGGTACACAGAAGGCTCATGGCGGTGTTGGGGTTAAATGACACATGAATGTTAGTGCTGGTTATTGCATTTTCCCTGGTCGGGGACAAGAATCATAGGCCTTGAATTTCGCCCTCGTGTGACAACGTTTCTGGCATTCCTCTGTGGATTTTCACAAAGGGCGAGAAGGCACAGGGGTTACAGGGTACCGGCGGAATGCGCCGGGACATGTCTACGGCTAATTCAGGGCCTATGATCCCGATGCAGTGCTGAAAAGGATGGGGCTTCAATTCTAAAATGGAGCAGTTTCATCATGACAAGTGGTTCTGAACATCAAACACTTGAGTGAGGAGTGATGTTGGGTTTTTATAAACAAAGACAATATGACAAAAGGTGCTTCATGATCAATCCAATCGCTGTGAAAACGGACAAACTCCACACTGTGCCACAGAAGTCAAACGCTTGTTTGTGGAAGGCTGCGTTGCATGATCTTGGATGGTGGGAAATCACTCGGTGCCACTCCATGTGGGAACAAGCCAATCCAAACAAAAAACACCACCGCAATGGAAGCCACGTCAGATGCCGGAGTGAGGGCCAATGCTCTCTCTCTCTCTCTGTCCAAACTCACTCTTCTCCTCCTCGATGGCATCTGTGGCTGGAGGGTCAGGCGTGGATGTCTGCGGCCTGCTTGGGGTCTTGGCCCCGGGCCGGTCTTCTTCATCGGGCACGGGGTCAGTCTTCCCGACGGATTCTGCCACCTCCTCCTCCACCCCCTTCTCCTCGTCCGATTCCTTGGTCTCCTCTTCCCGGTCCTTGGTCTCCTCGCCCGGTTCCTCTTCCCGAGCCTCATCGGTCGTTGCCGGATGCTCGCTGGGGACCTCTTCAGTGGGAGCGTCGGAGGCAGTCTTGCCGTCCTGCCCAGACTCTTGGCTGGCGGTCGCTGTGCTCTCAGACGGGGCGCCCCCGCTCTCCTCAGCCGCCGTCGCCAACTCCTCGCCGAGGGGGGGTGCGTCCCCCGCTCCGTCCCCCTCCCGCTCCGTCGTCTCGCCGACAGACTCCCCCCTCTCCTCCACCTCCTCCTGGGATTCGGGATCCCGCTCCTCCTCGCCGCGGTGCCCTCTTTCGTTCTCGTCCTCGCCGCTGTCGTCGTCGTCGCTTGGCGGGTGGACGTTGACGGCGTAGTCTAAGGACTCCGGGGAGGAGCTGGTCGCGCTGGGGAGGCTCCGCGGGAGGAAAGCGCTCCTGGAGCTCCTCAGACTCCGGCCGCTCCGGGCACTCAGCAATCCGTCACGCCGGCCCTCCTGGCCTCCTTCTCCTCCTCCTCCGCCCGGCGCAGACCGGACACTGTGGGCACTCTTGGCGCTGCGCACGCTCAGCCGGCTCTGCAGGCCGCGCGCGCTGCGGACGCTGCCGGCGCTGGCACCGCTCCCCCTGGAGCCGGCCCGCGAGAGGACGCGCAATTTGCCGGTCACGTCGTCCTCCACCACCAAGATGTCCCCACTCTGGATGGGCTCTGGCTCAGCCAGCATTTCTATGACGTCGGGCGCTATCTCCACGTTCTCGTTTTCTTTTGCCACTTCTGAGTTAGTGAGCAAGGAATTGTACAGAATATTCAATATTCAATATTCTGTTCTTGTACAGAATTGTACAGAATTTTGCAACAGCATTTTGTTCTTGTACAGAATTCAGAATTTTGTTGTTGTACAGAATTGTACAGAATTTTGCAACAGCATTTTGTTCTTGTACAGAATTCAGATTTATGTTCTTGTACAGAACTGTACAGAATTTAACAACAGCATTTTGTTCTTGTACAGAATTCAGAATTTTGTTCTTGTACAGAATTGTACAGAATTTTGCAACAGCATTTTGTTCTTGTACAGAATTCAGATTTATGTTCTTGTACAGAACTGTACAGAATTTAACAACAGCATTTTGTTCTTGTACATAATTCAGAATTTTGTTCTTGTACAGAATTGTACAGAATTTTGCAACAGCATTTTGTTCTTGTACAGAATTCAGAATTCTGTTCCGTACAGAATTGTACAGAATTTAACAACAGCATTTTGTTATTGTACATAATTCAGAATTCTGTTCTGTACAGAATTCAGATTTCTGCTCTTGTACAGAATTGTACAGAATTTTGCAACAGCATTTTGTTCTTTTACAGAATTGTACAGAATTTTGCAACAGCATTTTGTTCTTGTACAGAATTCAGAATTCTGTTCTGTACAGAATTCAGAATTCTGTTCTTGTACAGAATTCAGAATTCTGTTCTTGTACAGATTTGTACAGAATTTTCAAGTGGGGGAGAGAAGAGGGGTTGATCTCTGCTCTGCCAGTTCTTAGTGAGGCAGGTTTCGTGGAGAATGTCAAGAGGACATACAGGGGAAATTCATTCTTTTCCCAGTTCTTAGTGAGCTAGGATTCATGGAGAATTCAAAGTGAGGGGATCACTTATGTCAAAAATGCCAAAATGGATTCAGGTGTTTTTTTTCCCCCAACCCAGTGAATTAAAAAATATTTATATATTATATCTGTAATATCACTTCTATATCATAGCTTTTTGAGCTGGGATCCATGGGAGATCGGTGAGTTTCGCCACTGAATGGACCACTCAGGGTCAACAAGAAATGAATAAATAAATAAATATTCCTCCAATGTTCTCACACTGGAATTTATAAAGTAGCACTGCAGTACTTCAGAGATAGCTGAAATTCTCTGAAAAAAAACACTCCAGTGTAGTTTTGAAGAGAGAAAAAAAGGACATACTGAGCAGATTTGTGCAGCAGAGAAGAAGTAAGGGCCTGCGGAGAAGGATAGTCGTGCTGGTTCAAGAAAGTCTCACCAAAGATTCTCATTGAAAGAAGCATAGGAGAAACCTTTTCCTGAGAGTTTGAAGATGCCGACTGGTGAACAAAATTCATCAGACAGTGCTTCAGACTTCTCTGCTGGGAAACCCATGCCCAAGGCCCAGCAAAGGAAGAAAGAGAAAGGGCGTGCTTCACACTGGACACAGCAAGCGTACATACTGATTATGATCTCATCGAGGGTCTGCTCTTCGTCCACCACAGGCTCCGCCTCCTCATCTGAATATCAATGAATATCCACGAGGCGGGCAAGCGTTTGGTCAGCCAGGGAGCCAAGCAAAATGAAAGACAAGGCATGCATGAACCGCCATGCAGTGGTCTAACTGCAAAACTGCAAGGTTGAAAATCAACCCAAAATTAAAACTAGCTCATGCACAACCATGACGGACATGCTCTTCTGCATTAGTCATAGGAATTTCAACTACATGTACATGTACTGTACTGTACATGTACATGCGCTGTTTTCAATACCGGTAATTGCACTGTAGTGATCAGAATAACTGGTCTCACAGACATGTAGTCTTCTTCCCAGATAGAAGTTGGAGCTTTATAACCAGAAATGATGAATGTTACACACTGGGGGATTACTTGCCGGATGCGTTCCTTAAGAGTACCACAGACGTGAATATGCATGTAATATATACAGAGTACGGAAGTGGTGGTGTAGGCTCAGTACTTCTTGTTGACTCAAAGGACCAAAATTGGAAATCTCAAAATCTACATAATGTGTCAGTGAGCTTTCCCCCTTTGTCTTTTTTTCTGTCATCGTATCCTATTGTCCCGCTCACTATCTGCTTTTTGTCCTTGTCATTCCCACTTTGAGAAAGGCTCCTCTAGAGATTTTGATCCCAGTTCGCAGTTCGCAACAGTTTTTACATCTTTGATACACAATTTTGGAGCTAAGGGCATTTCAAATCCCCTCAGTGGTCTTCCCATTTCAGACTGGCAATAGGAGCTTCTATAAAATTAAGCCACAGGCATCGAGTGGAGGTTTGAATCCGTGCAATACATCGCGGGTGGAGGAAGCTTAAAGGGAGATCTCCTACTAAAAACCTCTGCCTACCTCCTCTCATGAGCTGCTTCAGGAACTTGACGGCGGCCTCGGCCGAGCGCACCCGCTTCTTCCGGCGCGAGCTCTTGCGCCGCTTGCCGCGCGAGGCTCTCGCGGCCGCCCCGGACCAGACGCCGTAGTCGCCCGAGGACGCCACTGAGGAGCTGTCCAGCGAGTTGCGACGCCGGCGGACTATCGCCGACATGACGCGCTCCGGGTCGCCGGACAGGCTGAAGAGGTCGCCCAGTTTCTTCATCCACAGGCCGGCCGCAAGCTGGGCAGCAAGACATCAATCGTTAGGAGTGTTAGCATGTATTGAATATAAAAAATCGTAGAATCAAGCGGTCTAGCCAACAAAATATCAACAACAACAAATGCACGTAACATCAATGTGAATTCTGCATGAACTCAACATGAGAACAATAACATCCACATGGCATCCACATGGCATCCAAGTGGCATCCACATGGCAGCTACCGGTATACGGCATCCACATGGCATCCACATGCCATCCACATGCCATCCACATGCCATCCACATGCCATCCATACGCCATCTATATGCCATCCACAAGGCATCCACATGGCATCCACATGGCATCCACATGACATCTCCATAAAAATTGACATGACTTTCATATGAAATTCACGTGAAATTGACCCTTGGATAGCATGATCTAGAAAAAAAAGTGGCAATGGCTGAGAAATTGCACGGAACAACTTACTACCCGTAGAACCAGAGCTAAATGGCTATGACTGCGTCTATGTCTATGGACAATGGTGTGTCTGAATACAGAGAAACACAGGCAGCGTGATAGCATTAGCCATAGCTGTAGCTGTCACAGTAATTTGAGTCCTTTAAAAAGAAGCCACTCACCTCGGCATCCTCGGCCAGGTCCCTGCCCGACTTGGGTCTCTCCAGGACCACAGCAGCAATGGCAGCGGCATGCTCTTCCAACTCCTCCAGCTGTGAGGGCGCCCTTTGGGAGGGCGCCCCCTGCAAAGCAGCCTCGTCTCTGGCGCTCTCCGTCGCAGGTCTGTCGGCCTCCTCCTCCTCCTGCTTCTCCTCCTCCTCCTGCTTCTCCTCCTGCTTCTCCTCCTCGTCGGGTTGAGGCGATGCCTGGAGACCAGATAAGATTCAATGGAGAATCGTGACGCAACCGCAGCAATCGCAAGCGCATTAAAGCATCCTGTAAATGTCACTGGTTCCCTTCTAATGAAGATCCAACAAAGGTTACGTCACAGAGGGGGAACCGGTTTGAGGAACCCGTCTCTACCGTACCTTGACCGATGCCTTGCTAGCTTCTTCTTTTTGGGATTCCACATCAGCAGGGGGTTCATCCTCGCCGAGCTCACTCACGGCTCCAAAGTCGTTGGGCCAGTCGGGCTCTGGCTCCGATGGCTCCGATGCCATCTCGTCCTCAGCCGATGGCTCCCTGTCCACCTGCTCATCTGTGGGGGTGGGGGGGGGGGAGAGGGTACCAGACCATCACCCGCTGTTCCTTAGAAGCCCCAAAACTTCAAATCATACCCTGAAGACTGGTCATTCCACCACCAGGCCTCCCCAAGGGATCAAGGCTATGCTTAGGGGTTATTGGTGTTTAAAGACATCTGTGCAACAAATCAAATGTAATGAGATTTGATGGTTTGCATGGTAGAAATATCAAGTAGTAGGTTTGTGGTATGGCTCTGAAACGAGCCGGTAACTCAATGTTTCGGGTAGTGTGTACCGGTACTCTGCCCATCGTCAGGAGACAAATCAAATCAAATGTGTGTACATTAACAGCGCACTTAGCCTCCATAAAAGTGCATTCAGAATCAGTTAACCATTACCATTGCTTAACGCTTACCAGTTATGAGTATCGCTGGAGTGACTTTGGTTAGCAAATGGACAAAAACAAAATAAGAGAGCAAAGCAAAAACATGAAACCCAAGTTATTTCATCAATGGGGGTTGGGTACATTCTCAGCTTCCTATAAAAACCATGCACTGAGTAAGTGTATAAGAGGCAACAAACGTTTGCCATGATTTTCTTTACGAGTGTACACATGTACAGTTCAGAACACTGCAGCAGCACACAAGAAGACACTGTGAATGAGTGGATGCCCCACTGCGCGGCAGCAAAAAAGAGGGCCCAATCTTTGGAATGTAAAACCCCAACCCAAATCAAGGGACAGCGATCGCACACAAACAGTGTTCCCGGCTGGGAAAACTTCACAGAGACTTTCAGCTGTTAGCATCAAAGTTGCCTAAGTTCATGTTGCCAGGGAATCATGGCGCATCTTTCAATCATTCAGCCCATTATTCTAAGACCTGTAAATGAGCTGCTGAGCGTATGCTCAGCTGGCGCCTGGGCACTTGAAAGCCCATTCAATTATATGAGGAGATGTTTCAAATCCTGCTTTCCAAGCAACCTCACACGGCAAAGTCACAGCCACACTGAGAGAATGATGACCTTGTTAGCCAAGCAATGACAATGACGGCAATGACGGCAATGATGACAATGGGTACAGGGGTGACAAACAAAAGCCACGATGGCAATAACAGCGACAATGCACTGCTCACCTTGGTGACAAAAATGACAATGTGGGATGACAATGTTGACAATAATGGCAATCAGGACAGGAAGGGACAATATGACAATGGTGGCAGTACAAACAGTGCCAACAACAATGGCAATGATGGCAGGGATGATGGATGACAATAATGGCTATGACAGCAAGTATGGCACATGACAGTAATGGCAATGACGGCAGGGATGACATACATGTATGACAGTAATGACAATGATATCAGGGATGCCACACTAATGCCAATGATATCAGGGATGACATATGACAGTAATGACAACTCTGGTAGGGATGATGTATGACAATAATGGCAATGACAGGGATGACAATGGCAACACAACTGGCAATGGTGGAAATTTGATGAGAAAATGACATTAATAGCAGTTAGAGATGTCAATGAAAACAATTCCTGTGCTCTTCAGTCATTTTAATGGAATAAATCTGTCAGTTAACTTGTATTTGTTTGTTCATTGAAAATAGCCAACGGAAGGTGGTAATAGAAATGTTAAAGAACAAAAATGCGGTAATGAACAGTGAATTTCCTTTAGTCAATAGTAAATTTGATGTGTTGGAACAAGTTCACCGGGGATGGGGGGGGGTCAGCTTTGTGGGCGTCAGTCAGTTAGAACATTATATAGAAGCTTTTTAATAAAGTGTGCAAAGCCTTCCTCGCCCCACTTTACAAAAAGAAAGAAAAGAAAAGAAATCAAAGCAAAGCAGGGGCAATGAGGCAAGCATGGAGGGTGCAGCGTGCAGGGTTCAGGGTGAGCGTTTACCCAGGCCGTCCTGACTGAGAGCGTCCTCCCCGCCAGCGGCAGACTCTCGGTCCAGACTCCGGTAACTGAAATTGGCAAAGGACTTGGTGGCGTCTATGTCTCCCGCCGTGGGGTCAAAGTCTTCCGGGGGAGGGCGGAAAGGTGGGTGGAGGGGGTGAGAAGATTGGGAGGAGAGGGGGAGAGGGGGGGGACGGAGGTTGCCATCCGAACGACAAAATCAGCAAAGGAGAGGAGGAGGAGGGAGAGAAACGGACAATGTTGGATTACTTGCATATCATTTGGGAGGTGCCTGAGGGGATGAGCCCAGAGTGGAGTTCGGTGCAGCGGCTACTGCTTGAGGCTGTTGCTAGAGGGGGCTTCTGTGCACCGAGCTATGCTTTAGTGCAAGCCACTGCCTATAGCAACGGGCCAAGCCGTAAGCCGTGCCCTCAGATCCAGCCTTGATGGCACACTTGAGTGACGGCGAGGTGTGGGTACGAGGTTGAGGGGAGTGCTACATCACACGCACACACGTACATGTAGGCGTGCAAGACTGCGAGTGAGGTGGATAGGGAGCCCTTTGCCGAAGCCTTCCTGTTGCAAGCATTTGGGCACAAACCACTCCAGTGTAGTAGTACGGCATTGTAGAATTGGACACAAGTTACCCTGACCTTTGAGCTCCAACATAGTATAACTGGTCAAGGCGGACTGATTCAGTGCGCACACATGGTGGCTGGACAACTGACTATGGACGCTCATGTACTGGTACATGCAGAAACTTGTACGATGAAACCATTCTTGCTTTGGGCCAAAGAATTGCACCAAAACTGACTGCAGAGGGTGTCTTATGGAATAATTACATGGCTTGAATAAAAGGTCGTAGAACGAAGGAAGTGCATAGACAAAAGCCATAAGACTAATCACAGCAGTCAAAATTGGCAGTTATCTAGGTAGGTGACCGGTTCTGGTTTGTCTACTTCTGTGAGTGGACATGGGGGTCTCATCACAGGACACTCGTTAATGAAGTGCTCATGGGTTTGTATTCGTCCAGTCTGATAAAAAGCAACAACTAGCCAGTTGGCAAAGGTGAATGAGCTTTTGTATTTGTCCAGTCTGATAAAAAGCAACAACTAGCCAGTTGGCAAAGGTGAATGAGTTTTTTTCTTGCAACAGTTCCTTCATCAGATGCAATGACATCACTGAGCAATTGCCTGAGATCACAAAAGTAAGCTCAACGCCTGACAAAATCTGGCAATGCTACTGAGGAGAGGAATCGGGTCTTGGAAAAAAAATGACAACCCAATGACATCTGTGACAAGAAATGTGGCCCTGACAATCAGGCAGCTGACACGGGGCCAATTTCATAGAGCCGCTTAAGCGTCAAAAAGCACAAAAACTCATGAGCCACAGGATCCCCTTGCCTACCCAAACTTCACTTTTGTTTCACGCCAAGTAAAGAAGAGTGGAACACAAGTCAAAAGCAATGGACATCACATTGCGGTGCAGTTTGTAATCCTGCTTACACGAGGAAGACTTTTTCTGCTGAGCAGATTTTCAAGCTTAAGCAGCTCTATGAAATTGAGCCCTGGCTGTGTGTGTCAGACACGGCCGAGATTAGACAAAAATGTATCCACTTGGAGACTGTCTTTGAGGAACCCTGCCATCCGGTGCAGCACTGATGCCTGTAAACCCCTCTCTTCTCTCGATCCCTCCAGTCCCTTCACCAAATCCATGCTCCACACTGCAGTGCCAGTGAAGGGTGCGTTTGTACTGGAGTCAACCAGTCCGTGTCTGCCCGCAGTATAGCGAGGTGAGGCACGCAGGGTGTGCAAGTCAAATGCGGCCAACCACTCCATTCAGTGCGCGACATTTCTGTCGCAGCAACGTGTACAAACCCAACGCGGGGCAGCGGTGAGTGCAGTGGCATTGTGCGCGGGGGGTAATCAGAATTTCCAAGAGAGGCTGCCGATAAGGGGCTGCTGACCCTGGCACTGAGTGGAAGGTACTTCCGAGAGCTAGGCACGCTCACACGGGGAGCCTTTGCCTCTGTGTATAAGGTACACTGTACATGTACATAGTACATGTACATAGTACATGTACATAGTACATGTACATCGTTCAGCAAGGGTAGGTTTTGAATAACTGATGATAGTAATGAAAACATGGGGCCAATTGTTGCTCTCGTTGAATTTGAACATTGAATTTGTGAGCTGTTTGCATTAACAAAATGTGACAGTAATTCTCTTTTGGGAGTGAGTGAGTGAGATATCACATTTGCAATACTGGGATTTCTTAAGGTATCAGTAAGAGTTGTCAGTCAAGCTCATTATTACCAACCCCCGCCCCCCATCTCATTGATTTTTTTTTTTATATATAATGCTTATGTGAATAGCCCTCCCGAACTTAAGAAAAAATCCCAATGCAAATCAATGGTCCACAGTATCCCACCAGATAACTTATAAATAGCGACAGTAAAAAAAGGAATGAAAAGAGTTGTTTATTATGTAAGGAGAAATTCATGTACTCGGGCCTTTGAAGGCTTGAAGACCAGAGCAGGAGATTGTACCAACGAAAAGGTCGGGGAGACTATCCCAAATTCTGACAGCCATTTTGTGCTGCATTAATCCTCGGTCAGTTTCACTCCTTGTGCGGAGAGGGAACAGATGGGGGTGGGTGAGGGGAGTGTTGCAAATTGTTCAAACATGCGGGGTGGGCCGAGAGGTGCTGGTGGCTTCACGCACTTGTACTTGTACCTGGCTGGGGGGACACTGGGCTGGGTCTGGGTTTGGCGGGACAGGTCACGGACAGACCCGGCGACTGCCGGGAGCTGGCCCCGTCCCTGTTATCGACAAGGTGAACGGGGAGGGTAGGGCTGGCCACCGGGACAACTGGACAAAACACAAGACACGTTAGCTTCTGGGGGGGGGGGATCAGTTGCCGCACAATTGTACACTTCATCAATTTACAGGGTCGGCCCTTGGAATGAATTCCGTGGCACTACGACAATGTACCATCAGATAATGACCAATGCCTGTGTGAATAAAGGGCTGAGCTCACATCAAAAGCTATCATGAGTACCTGTGCGAAATAGAATAGATTTGTGACCTTTGATTTGTCTCTTTCTCTCTTCATCTACATCTCTCTCTCTCTCTCTCTTTGTCTCCAACCTCTCTCCATCTCTCTCAGTCTCTCTCCATCTCTCTCCCCATCTCTCTCTCTATCTCTCTCTCGATTCATCTCACTCTCCATCTCTCTGTCTCTCTCTGTCTCCCTCTCTCCCTCTCCATCTCTCTCTCTCTGTCTTTGTCTTCATCTCATTCTCTCCCTCCCCCATCTCTCTCTCCCCCTCTCTCTGTCTCTCCATATCTTTCTCCGCCTTCATCTCTCTCTCTCTCTCCCCCCTCTCTCTCTTTCCCTATCTCTCTCTCCATCTCTCTCTGTCTGTCTCTCTCTCTCCGTCTCTCTGTCTCTCTCTCTCAAGCTGCTCTCACCTTTGCTGGAGTGGATGGACTCGTCCAGGGATCTCTGAGACCGAGAGCGCTTGGACAGCGGTACACTGGGCAGGCTGGGAGGCTTGGATTCAGGCAAATCCTGTCCAACCTGCGCCGTGGGGATGTGGACGGGCTGGGGGCAGGACTCCTGCTCAGCTGCCACCTCCACGTCCTCTTCCTCCTCCTCCTCTTCCTCCTCTGATGACATGTGGCCCGAGTCCTGCGACATGGCATCCTCTACAAGACAGCGGCAAAAAGGGGGGGAGGAAGGGGAGAAATTGGTTACACAAATTCTGCCCTTCACTTTTCCTTAGTTGGATCGGGTGCGGGTCAGTAACCTAGTCGGCAAGGAGCTTGGGTCGTCACTGCAACCCCTAACCCGTCATAGGACCGTCGCCAACCTGAGTTTGCTGTACAGATCTTCCATAGGTGTTTCTCTGGCCTTGCTGACTTGGTCCTCCCAGTTAGACGTTTAAACCAGCAACCAGGCCGTTTGCCTCCTCTCAAATCAGTTTTGATTTTCAAATACTAACTTAATAACTCGCACCAGGCTGAAGATTTGAACAAAATTACTTCAAGGAAAAACTCACTCACTGTATTTACGTCTGTCTCTATAGATAACGTGCCGCAATAGAAAGCAATGGTGTGATGTTATTGATGTATTGAAAGCACAGTAAGTGCCAACACAGACTTGTTGTTAGTGCGGTTTACATGTAGACTCACCCACCATATCTATGATGAAACTTTCCCCCAGTAGTACAATGCATTTCTGTATTAACGATGAATTTTCTGCTTCAAATCGTGCTGGGTATAACATTTATTCATTGATGCATGTGATGGAACCCAGGTTTTCATGGCAGCATATCCGGCATTTGGGGGGGGGGCGGCCTGTGAGGAAGTGGCGTCCATCATTTGACAAGCGTGTGACACGGAGAGCAATGGAGGAATTTGCCTGAAGCCAGACTGGTTCCCCGGACTTCACATGCAGCTTGTGAATGGGATTATTTGTTCGCCTTTGGTATGAAGCACAGACCAGTGACGAACAAAACAGTATCTTACACATACATGGCCATTATTTTATATACTCTTTCCATTAAAATCACCTCCATTTACAATAGTCTTCCATAATTCATTTCATTTCCTGAAAGTCACCAAAGGCCAATCAATTGTGCGACTGTGAGTGAGCGCTTACGCTATCGAGAGATGCGATTGCGAGATTCATGGCAGGGGTTCAGGCGCCCTTCAGTTTTTAGGGTTTTAACAGATAAAAATTAGCCGTTTGAGATACCACTTTGACATAAAATATAAAAAAAATTAAAAACAAAAATAAAAAATAAAAAAAATATTTTAAAAATAAATAAAAAATAAATAAATCATGCCATATCCGGAAATCCAAAGAAAAAGATCATGCCATTTCCGGAAATCAGGAAAATTTCGGAAGTCTTACACAAGTCTGCCACAGCTAAAATTCAAGTGGAAATTCAAATTTAGCTTTGCCTCATAGCAGTCAAGGATGCTTTCAAATTGACAAAACTTTGTGTAAAACGCCTGCGGTGACACCACGTGCATAATCTCTATGGAGAATGTAATATCATTGTCACCACTCTGGCAAAAAAACATGATTCTGACGGGATAACGTGGGACAGCACAACCACCAAACAAAATGACACACAGCAACTGTCGGTGAATGGTGCTGGAGAGGAGGAAAAGCCTGTGGGTGCTCGTCAATACTACTACCTTCAAGCTCATCGCGCTCATCCAAACTTTCCAACTCCCCCATATGGGTAGAGTGGGCCATGCTGGAAGCTTCCATTTGCAAGAGGAGACACAGGAGAGAGAGATTTGGCAAGGGGGGATGTTAGCAAAAGTAGGTGGTTAAAATAGGGTGAGGAGAAGGTCATTCAGGACACAATATAAATTTGGCGTCCAGGAGAATGGAAAACCCTCAAAACCCTCAAAGAGGGTTTTGCTCAACTTGAAGTATAATTACCACTGCATGTTCAACTGTCTGCTGAAACAATTTATTCAGAGGTTTCCGGTTTTGTTTCAGCAGCAAATCGGGCAAAGCACTGAGCATGCAGTGCTACGTATACATCCAGCAAGTTATTCACCAGGTTGCTAGAATTAGAAGATGATTTGGACAAGGGGCAGGAAATTTAACACAATCTGTCCGTCTGCCGCTTCCAAACACCATGAAGAACTGGTAACTGGTTAGTGTTAAAGTAGTATACCCAAATGTCGCAAACTGCTTACCGACTTAATCTACCTTAATGCAAAATCTCAAAATTGAGTGTGTTTGGTGTTTCAATCCTAGCAGGACCTTTCCGTCTGAAGGTTCCTGCCAAAAGGGAGTGCCACACAGGACGTATAGCATAGTCCGTTTTCAAAATCAAGGCTTAGGCTCGGGCTCAGGCTTCATCTCCGTCTGACAAGACCTGAAAATCCAGGTTGTGGTTTGTTTCCAAATCTGAAGGTTTGCTGGGTATTCCCCCAAGAAACTGGGGCCAAACGCTTGTTTTCAGATGCAAGTGATATCATAAGAGTGAGATAAACCACGATCGAAGCCTAAGCCCGAGCCTAAGACTTCGTTTTCGAAAAATGGCAATACCTTGTATGTGGTCAGTGGCGTCGGCCACTGAGGAGACGCCGTCGGCCAGGCTGTGGCTGGCAACACCGCCCCCTATGGGCAGGACCTCGCCGTCGGGGCCCATGATGATGCTGCCCGGGTTGCTGCCACGGCCGCCCTTGTAGGAGCGCATGCTCTCCCGCAGGCTGCCCGGCAGCTGGCTGCCCTTCAGGCTGCGGCTCAGGTCGCTAGAGGAGCTGCGCTCACTGCCTACGGGCGTCGGGTGCTTGCCGGCACTGGAGACGACGGGCCCTGTCAGATCCTCTGCTCACAGAGGGAAAAAATTGGAGGACACAAGGATTTGGAAGGCTTCCGTGGTGGCAGTACCGAGTGGAAAGGTTTGCGGTGACGTCAAGTGAAATCAATCGGTGGGTTGGGCGGGACTGTTAAGGTTAAGCTACCAATATCAGACTTGGAGCCGACGGCATTCACAGAAAATGACGAGGTGAACAGCAATGAGCTACCATCACGCAAATGGCAGGCAGCAGATTGAATCCCAAAACCAGGTGGCACAATTTCATAGAGCAGCTTCAGCATGAAGATCTGCTCAGCATGAGAAGTCTTCCTTGTGTAAACAGGATTGCAAATCACACCGTGACGTGATGTTCGTTAATTTTGACTTTCATTCCACTTGTTTGCTTAGCACGAACCAAAAGTGAAGTTGAGGTCGGCAAGCTGGTCCTATGAATCCTGACTTTTTGCGCTTAAACAAACTGCTTACTGACTAAAAATACCAAAATGCAAATCTTAAAATTTAGTGGGCCTGACGTTTCAATCAAGAACAACACAGATACATGAAGGAAGGGGGGAGAGAGTGAATAGGACACGGATGAGAAACAAAGGACAAAGAGTAAAGCTAGTAGGGTGAGATCAAAGGGAAGGGCAAGGAGTAGGGTAGGGATTAGTGAGAAGAAGGGGAAAGATCAAAGAGAGAAGTGTGAAGGAGTGAACAAATTTTAACGCTTAAGCACCTCTATGAAATGGGGCCCAGTTCTCTTCACTCCATGAACAGAGATCTTTAGAGGTGGATTCACGCGATGCTACTCACTACTCACCCATGCTCACACTGACAGCACTCAGGATGGACCCGTGCTTGGACCCAGCCCGACGCCGATGTAGCGAGTTGGTCGAGCGGCCCGACTTGGACTTGATTGGCGACCGGCCGACCTCCTGGTTCCCACCGGCATCGACCTCGGCCTCGGCCTCGACCTCCGACCCCGTCCCCGCCTCCTTCTCCTCCACCTCCAGCTGTTTCAGGAGCTCGTCCTCGTCAATGTCCGCCTTCCAGACGTTGGTCTCATCCGCTGTTCCGAGATGGCGGGGGGGGGGGGGTGGAAGATGTAAGAGTTACAAAGATAAGACTGAAGGGATCGCTGCTACCAGACAAAAAATGCTTCTCTGGCCCAAGACTGTAGCAGTTGGAGTTTTTAGTCGCCTGCTCCACAGCCGAATGACGATGATGATGAGAAAGATAGCAGAAGACAATGAAAAGGCACAAAGGAGAGTGGGCGAGTTCTATGGGATTCTGTCAGCCCTCGACCCCCACTACTCTCAACAGCATGGGGCAGAGGGTGCATTCTTTGGGATTTCCAATAACGCTGCCACAGCTGAACACAACGAGATGCAGCAGTGGGTGCATCCTGTCAAATTCCGTCGACCCCCAATGCCTCTGGCACAGTCAGCGGGACGTGGCATTGATACATGGTGTGTGGCTGACTTTCAACCTTAGCCGGCTGTGGTCACCATGGTGTGAATCTGCTAGGGCCTTAACCCTGCTGTACGTTACAGGATGATAGCATAGTGGTGCCCATTCTTTGGGACTCTGTGGATCCTTAGACCGCTGCACTTGGGATGGGAGAGTGGGTGCAATGCGTGAGCTTCTGTTGACCCAAGGAGCACAGCATAAAGCTACATGTCGCAATGTGTGCAGTCTGTGGGGTTCAGTTGGCACTAAGACTGCTGCACTTATCAAGATGCAATGGTGAGTGCATTCAGTGGGGTTCTGTTGGCACTAACACTGCTGCACTTAACATGTGCAGTTGTGAGTGCATTCAGTGGGGTTCTGTTCGCACTAAGACTGCTGCACTTATCATGTGCAATGGTGAGTGCATTCAGTGGGGTTCTGTTGGCACTAAGACTGCTGCACTTATCAAGATGCAATGGTGAGTGCATTCAGTGGGGTTCTGTTGGCACTAAGACTGCTGCACTTATCAAGATGCAATGGTGAGTGCATTCAGTGGGGTTCTGTTGGCACTAAGACTGCTGCACTTATCAAGATGCAATGGTGAGTACATTCAGTGGGGTTCTGTTGGCACTAACACTGCTGCACTTAACATGTGCAGTTGTGAGTGCATTCAGTGGGGTTCTGTTCGCACTAAGACTGCTGCACTTATCATGTGCAATGGTGAGTGCATTCAGTGGGGTTCTGTTGGCACTAAGACTGCTGCACTTATCAAGATGCAATGGTGAGTGCATTCAGTGGGGTTCTGTTGGCACTAAGACTGCTGCACTTATCAAGATGCAATGGTGAGTGCATTCAGTGGGGTTCTGTTGGCACTAAGACTGCTGCACTTATCAAGATGCAATGGTGAGTACATTCAGTGGGGTTCTGTTGGCACTAAGACTGCTGCACTCATCAAGATGCAATGGTGAGTGCATTCAGTGGGGCTCTGTTGGCACTAACACTGCTGCACTTATCAAGATGGTGAGTGCATTCAGTGGGGTTCTGAGGTGGATTTCCCATGCTAATAAGCAGATGTCCTGGACTCCGCTACCCTATGAAATAGGTCCAGGATTGACATTGGGCAGTGCGCTCACAGCCCTTCCTGCTTATTATTGGATTGGACGCGCGCCGCTGAGAAACTTACACGGCCAGGATTCCCGGAAATCCTCACTCCCCTGGCCCCAGGATGAACTCTGCCGACTCTTGACGCTCTGGCCAAGCACCGGGTGCTGCGGGGTGGGAGGCTCCATTGTGATCTGGGGGAGTCTGGTGGGCTCCAGGTGGCGGGCGGACCTCTGGGGTTGGTGCTGGTGCTGGGGCTGCCTCAGTGTGGGGGAGGAGGAGATGATGGGCGGGAGGGTTGGCACACCGGGGATGGTTGGGCGGTGGGCACTACGAGTTAGACCTTTCCTGATGGCTGTGGAAGAGAGAGAGTGGGAGAGAGAGAGGGAGAGAGAGTGAGAGGGAGAGAGAGGGAGAGAGAGAGAGAGAGGGGGAGAGAGAGGTAGAGGGGCAGAGAGGCAGAGAGAAGGGGAGAGGGAGAGGGAGAGGCAGAGGCAGAGGGAGAGGCAGAGGCAGAGGGAGGGGCAGAGGCAGAGGCAGAGAAAGAGGCAGAGGCAGAGGCAGAGGCAGAGGCAGAGGCAGAGGGAGAAGCAGAGGGAGAGGGAGAGGGAGAAGCAGAGGCAGAGGGAGAGGCAGAGGGAGAGAGGCAGAGGGAGAGAGAGGCAGAGAGGCAGAGATATAAGGGGAGAGGTGGAGAGAGAGAGACAGGGAGAGGGGGATGGAGAGAGACAGAGGGAGAGAGACAGAGGGAGAGTGACAAAGAGAGAGGGGAGAGAGGGGGAGAGAGAAAGAGCGAGAGAGGGGAGAGAGAGAAAGGGAGAAGGAGACAGAGGGCAAGTGAGAAGGAGAGAGAGGCAGAGGGAGAGACAAAGAGAGAAACAGAGAGGGAGAGAAATTTAGACACCCTGACCGAATCGATCCTAGCAGGAATTTAAGGATAGCAAAACAACTTAGAGGTAGCACCTTTTTAAATTTGTTTTTATATAAAACGCCGATCAAATGTGAACAATAGCACTCCAGAATTTAAGAAAGAATTCCCAAAGACAAATCAATGGTCCACAGCATCTCACCAGATAACTAATAAATAGTGATGGTAAAATACAGAATAAAACAATGTGGTTTATTATGTAAGGAGAAATTGATGTACTCGGCCATTGAAGGCTTGAAAGACCGGAGCAGGAGATTGCACCAACGACAAGGTCAGGGAGACTATTCCAAATTCAAAACAGCCATGTGGATAAAACTTCTAAACGGTAGGGTCTGACCAGTTGGAAAGAGTGCATTAGCTTTCGTACTGACAGGGATGCAATGGTGGAGGCAATGCCAATACGAGCTTGATAAAGACGGGACCAATGAGAAGCACCAAAGAGGCAATTTGGTCTGACTTCCATTCCAGACGTATGGGGACTGGAAGAAGGATTCTTACAGGGCGGCGGCGGCTCCTCAGACTGGCCGAACTTCTTCCTGTACAGCTCCCTGAAGGCGCTGTCGTCAAAGACCTGCTGCCCCTGCAGCAGCCCCGAGGTGTTGGTGTTGACCAGCGCCTGATGACCGAAAGGGAGAATCACAGCAGAGCATTCAGTCGGACGCGAGACTTGAGGGTTCGCACGGTGGAAATACCAAGTTTGCAGTGACACACCGTGTAGCACTTCGCACCACTTGTAGGCCTCCAGCAGCCGATTTCACGAAACTTCAAATGTTGCGTACGCAACATTTTCTTGCCTAACTTACGCAACATCGTGCTGCCCTTTCTAAATAGTGCACAAAAGAGCCATTGTGGCGCAAGACTTACGCAACATTTGTACGTTGCGTAACTTACGCAACCTTTCTTGAAATCGGCTGCAGACTCCAGACATGCCACTCTCATTCTCCATGACTCAGACTCAAGTCATGATAACAAATCACGGTAAGAAACTCCAACTCGAGCTCTATGAATTATGACTCAAAATCAGACTAGAAAGATGGGACTTGAGATTTGGCGACTTGAATTCAAGTCTGGTTGGTCTGGGGGTGAAGCATTTCCATCGCGCTCTAGCTCAAACTGTGACGTCTGTGGTTGTGGGCGCACATAAGGTGGGTTTGTTGGGTACCGGAACAATAGGTGGGTACTCAGAACAATGGGACCGCTCCTTGTGGGGTACTTTTTTGGTACCCCATAAGGTTTTCACGAAACTGGTTATTTGGAATTAACTCAAAAAGGAGGAATTTCCAAAGTATATTTATCAGTCACAAATAGAACTATATTATATAAGGGACGTTCACTAGAAATTTCAGCCTAGGAAAGTGATTCTGGTTCGAAAGGGAGCGATTTGAATTAGGCTTTTCTGTGAGTGTTTTTTTAGTACACGAGAACAAAGGGAATACCCCTCAAGTATACTCATGTAAGGGTGTGTGTGTGGGTATGGGTGGAGAGGGACTTTGACTTGACTTGACTTTTTTTCAATATCAAAGAAATGCTGTTGTACATAATAGTTTAAGGTAAGTGAATCAAGGGTAAGTTAGGCAAGGGTATTAATAATGGGGGAGCCCGTAAAAAAGCGTGGCCCGTCTAGTGCAGGCTCCCTGAGAAACAAGAAGTGTTTAGACAGATCAAGGGAAGGGAAACCTCTGGGGGATAAATAAGACTTGAGGCTTTGCATGGTGGGTGAATCAATATAGGAAGGTTTGCGGTGACACCATGTATCAGGTCTCTTAAAGGAAGAGGTGTGGTTCTGAAAAGAACCTGAGTGGTAACTCGACGTTTCGACCAGTATGCTCTGGCCATCATCAGGAGAATGTCTTGGACTCGGTGGTGGAACTCCTTAAGTACCGGTGGTCGCTGAGGCGGGAAGGCGGGAAAGATAATCCTCTTGGTAGGATTATCCTAAGGGGGCTTACGTCACTGAGGTGGGAAGGCGGGAAACCCTAAGGGGAGACTAGTGGGGGGGGGACCTATGGGTGCTCACTGGGGTGTGTCAGAAGGTGGTGGGGAGGCCGTGGATATAGGTGATCCATAAGTCGGCTAGTGAAGGGGGGGGGCTTAGACTGGTGTGGGCATGGTTTGGGTGACCTCTGGGGGATAACTCACCGCAATGGCATTGCCCATGCCCAGCTCTCGCAGTCTGTCCACGGTCTGGGGACGGCTGCCCACCAGGGAGGCAAGGCTCTCCCCTGCCTGACCCTGGCCCTGGCCCTGACCGGCCCTGTCCACCTCCTCCAGCAGGTGCTTGTGCATGGCGCTCTGCAGCAGCAGCCGCTGCAGCACCTGCTGCTGCTCGTCGGGGGCCAGGCTGGCGTAGGGCACGGCATGGGGCCGGTTCTGCTCGTCCCGCACCACGGCGGCGATGGAGCCCGGCACATTGAGACCGACCAGCGGCGTGGGCCGCTCAGGGTCCTGTTCCCCCTCCAACGGCTTTCCTGGTATGAAAAAAAAAGCGCCCAGTCCAACACTTCAATCTGAGAGCTTTTGACCTCTCAGAGAGGCTTGGCTACTAGGGTAAGGCAAGGAATTCATGACACCGATCTGAGAATTCCCCCCCCCCTTTGAAAAGAGCCCACTTCTTAGAGTAAGGCAGGAAATTCACGATTTCAATCTGAAACTTGTTTGCCTTTTGGAAAAGACTCAAACCACTAGAGTAAGACAAGGAATTCAGGATTTCAATGTGAGACATCGTTGCCCCTTGGCAAAGACTCCACTACTAGAGGAGCAATACAACGCTTCAATCTTCGGGCTTCTGCCTTTCTGACAGCCTCCACCAGGAAATTGGGGTAAGGAATAAAAACAAAAATCTCACTCTGAGAACTGTTGGCTTTCGGAAAGACTCCAACGATATTGTTAAACAAAATTGCTACCCCAAAAAAAGGGTGTTTCTCTGTAACGCTGATTGCATCTTGGCTTGTCCTGGATTACATTTGCCTTAACCAAAAGTTCAACGTGGTGGAGTCTGGGTTGGCAATTTGGTTTTGCTTTCCGTGCTCAAATTCTGTGCTTAATTTCTGTGCTCAATTTCTGTGCTCAAATTCTGTGCTCAATTTCTGTGCTTAATTTCTGTGCTCAATTTCTGTGCTCAATTTCTGTGCTCAATTTCTGTGCTCAATTTCTGTGCTCAATTTCTGTGCTCAATTTCTGTGCTCAATTTCTGTGCTCAATTTCTGTGGTAGCGCTGTGACATTGCCTCAAGGGGCCCAAAGGCTAGATGGGACAGCGTCCCCAGTCTTTCGTCATCGGCTACTGACCAGCGTCGGCGCTGCCGGCCCGTATCCTGTAGAACTCGTAGATGACCGGGCTGCCCGGGGCCATCAGCATGCGCCGGGTGACTCGGTATGGGGCGGGCAGGCTGGACAGGTCGTCGTTGATCCGCCGCAGAATCTTGGGCGCCAGGGCGTTCTCCTGGAAGAGGTTCTTGTCCAGGATGTGACCTGTGAGAAAAGAGGGAAACCATCTGTGTGTGTGCATGTGTGTCAGCCGGCGGAGAATCTTGGAAAGGGGCCCTGGAACCAAATGTCACGGCTATCACCACTTTAGCTGTTGGGAGGGCCTGACGTTTCGGTCCAAGCAGGACCTTTCTCAAAGGCATTTCTGCCTTTGAGAAAGGGGAAAAGGATGCAATCATAATTTCTGCCTTTGAGAAAGGGGTAAAGGAAGCAATCCAAAGGCATTTCTGCCTTTGAGAAAGGGGTAAAGGAAGCAATCCAAAAGCGTTTCTCCCTTTGAGAAAAGGCCCTGCTAGGACGACCGAAACGTCGGGCCCTCCTAAATTTTGATATTCGCTTTTTGGTCATTTTAGGCAGTAAGCAGTTGACAACATGTTTGCTTATTACTGTAGTCGCTCCTCAGAGACCTCAGGACCTCAGAGGCATACAGGGGTCCACAGGGACAGACCCAGGGAAGCTAGAGGGACTCTGGAAAACCGTGTCTTTAATCTGATTCTCGAGGTTGCATTTTTTCTTATGCATTTTTGTAACCATTATGGGAAAACTAGAAACCGTAGTTTTTCGATGCACACAGCTATCAACTAGTCAATGGCTGGCACATACCTGGTACACCGATACTCAACGTTTCCATCTAAATGGGCAAACCCCCTCCTCTTTCAATTGTGGTGGGTGTGGCCAAGCAAGTAATGATGTCAGTGCATGGTATACCGAAACCGCATGTTTTTTCCCCCACGGTATACTGAGTATCTAAATTTTTTTAAACCGGCACAACCCTACTGGTACCTCCATCTTTCTGGGATGAGGAGGAGGGGGGGACCACTAGCCAGAGCCATAGCCAAAGTTAGGCGAGACTGCCATGCATCACTGCAAGGTGCAAAGAGACTCAGCTACAGCCACAGTCATAGACATTGACTCGGCTCAAATTTTTCTGTTGGATTTCGGGGACGGGTTTTCTTTCTTTTTTCTGAGGAGTGGTATTCTTACCGTTGTTCCTCAGTGTGCTGAGGATGGAGTCGTCCCAACTCCGGGACCAGCTTGAGAGGTACCTCTTGGCTGAGAAGCCTGGCCTGACTGTCCGGACGGTGCTGTGCTTGTTGTGGACAAAGCCCAGATAGACTGGCTCCGACTCTGAGTCCTGCACAGGGGCAAGAGAGGGAAAAAACACAGTATAAGGCCTTTGAGGAAGGTCCTGCTAGGATCGAGACGGCATTGCGCCTTTGAGGAAGGTCCTGTTCGGATCAAGACGGCATTGCGCCTTTGAGAAAGGTCCTGCTAGGATCGAGACGGCATTGTGCCTTTGAGGAAGGTCCTGCTAGGATCAAGACGGCATTGCGCCTTTGAGAAAGGTCCTGCTAGGATCAAGATGGCATTGTGCCTTTGAGGAAGGTCCTGCTAGGATCAAGACGGCATTGTGCCTTTGAGGAAGGTCCTGCTAGGATCAAGACGGCATTGCGCCTTTGAGAAAGGTCCTGCTAGGATCAAGATGGCATTGTGCCTTTGAGAAAGGTCCTGCTAGGATCAAGATGGCATTGTGCCTTTGAGAAAGGTCCTGCTAGGATCGAGACGGCATTGTGCCTTTGAGGAAGGTCCTGCTAGGATCAAGGCGGCATTGCGCCTTTGAGAAAGGTCCTGCTGGGATCAAGATGGCATTGTGCCTTTGAGAAAGGTCCTGCTAGGATCAAGATGGCATTGTGCCCTTGAGAAAGGTCCTGCTAGGATCAAGATGGCATTGTGCCTTTGAGAAAGGTCCTGCTGGGATCAAAAGGTCAGGCCCTCGACTGCCTTTGTGCCGACCAGTTGTCGGGCAGGGAAAACCCTTGATGGAAAACATCTTCACCGATGCCACGATCAGAGCATACCGATGGGAAGGGGGTGAATGCGGCGGATTACCTTTGCTCCATAGGACAGGATGGCGCTGCGCAGGTCGTGGAAGGTGTTGAGGTGGAGCGTGTCCTCGGCCTCGTTGGACCGGTCGCTCTCGCCCCGCTCCCTGGCCGTCAGGGCCAGGTCCTCCGAGTACAGCAGAAGGGCGCCCTTGCGGGTGGTGAAGGTCTTGTGGGTGTGCAGCTCCCGGGGAGACTCCAGCTCCAGCTCCTCTGGGCCCCAGGCCCTCGGCTGCTGCTGCTGCAGTGGTTGCTGCAGCGGTTGCTGCTGCTGGATTGGGGGCAGGTAGTAACGCCGCCCCTGGATATTGTGATAGTCCTTGAACAGCCAAAGGAATAAGTTAACTTTGTTTTAGATATTACGTCGAGTAGGGCAAACCTTCATTGAATCACATTCTCCTTGACGCAAAAATCATATATCTACCTATGTTTTATGTCGACATTTATATCGTCAAATATCCCGACATGTAAAGGCAATAAAATACTTATTAAGTAGGGCCGTATTTCTGAAAAACAAAACAAAAAGGGAACAAAAAGAGAAGAAAAATTCCTAAAATTGTGCGGTGAGCATTTCATCTTTGCTTATCTATGCCGCAAAATCACAGTTACTAAACATGATCAAAGTTGGAAGCGATCCCGTCGCGACCACAAAAAAAAACTTACACTGGGCGCGTTTGCATTTACGATGCTATATTCTATTGGTAGTATAAAACAATTTAGTGGGCCTAAAATGTAATTTAATACATTTTTCATTATTTGTTTGATTGAATTTGAAATGAAAAAATGCATCCAACTTGAGTGATCCCCAAGCTTCTGACTCTGTAGCCTAGTTGGTTGTTTGTATCTGAATGAAAACATTATAGATATACGGCAATTCAAGCCCCTACACAACATTGGTAAGATCGAAAAACAGAAATGTTCACAGATTTACACGAAACTTACAGTTTGAAGATGGTTATAGTAGAAACCTCACACTGAAATAATTCTGCCTAAAATGTTGTATTTTGGGAGAATTGAGTCAAAGAAATAGTTTACGTCTCATCAAGATCTAAACTATTTTTCGGAACAGTACGGCGCTGAATGCTGCACTTTCACGAAAAAATGAAGCAGTTTTCACGATTTTCTCGAGACTCGGTTGGCGGATTGAGCTGAAATTTTCACAGGTGTGCTATTGCATGCATATGTTGGATCAGACAACGTACGGATGCTATTCTTTGACCTCGACCAATGTTGTGTAGGGGCTTTAATGGCTGAACACTTTTGACCGGTGTTCCCACCCTGGCAAAGACTAGTTGACTATCTAAGAAGACCGAGCTGTCCAAGGTCTGGTTAGCTCAGATGGTAAGAAACACAAAACCAGTGACAGGCTGGTCCAGGTCCCGGAATTCTTCTTTGCCATTTTTTTTTCAAATTTGCTCAGAGGTTCCCAATGCGAGATAGACTTTCCTTCATTTGTTTCAATCTGTTTAACCATTCATTGTTCCTTGTTCCTTGCTCTATTAGTATTACTATTAGTCTATAAAAAAAAGTAGTAAAAAGTAGGCAGCAGTGTGGAGGCAAAAAACAATGAAGGCGGGGATGAGAAAGTAGAAACTAATAATTTGTTTTACTTACCTAATAACCTTGTGTAAAATTCAATATTAATTTATACAGGGCTAGTAAAACTTGCTGCGGGCTAGCAAAAAACTTGATTTACTAGCCCGGTGGGCTAGTTTAACAAAAACTTAAGCCGGTGGCTTGTGGTTAAACGATGACTGTCTAGACTCTTACCTCGGGTTCCAGGCTGACCTCCAGCTTTCTGTGACCCCTGTGGACTCTTTCCTCACCAATGCCTCGGGCCAGCAGCGACAGACCCGTGTTACCCGCCGCCATCTTGAGACTCCTCCTCCCTCTTGAAAAGTCTAAGCCTCACACCCTGCCATGTAACAGATAGTACAAGTTGCACAGTAGCCTACAAGTTGTGGTACTTAGCAACAGTCAGACTGGCTTGGAATGAAAAAAAAAAGTGGCCCTAGGACTAGGAGACATTAATTTATCAATCCTGCTAGACTGCTAACACTACAGTGACACAGCCTCAGTACAGTGAGTAATGTGGCCTAGATATAGTCCGAGTAACTTGGAAACTCCTTTTTAATTTTTTTTAATTTTTTTAATTCTTCCTTTTTAAATTGTTCTTTATTCGCTGGTCTTGCACAACCAGTCAAAATCAAAATTCAACCAAAACTTATGGAATAAACCCAAACACTGTGTGAACCTTCTTTTCAAAATACTTTTCATCACGACCTTGTTTGTTTTCCAAACTCATTTCTGAGGTGATTGTGTTCAGGAGTCAGGACTGTTTTTCATTGCATCAGCTTTTCATTATTTTAGCCATTTTCAAACAGCAAACTGGGGACTGTTTCGTTTGGAGACCAAAGCCTTATCATTCAATAATACTTTACTACTAGTAATAACTACCAGTAATAATATTAAGACAAGTGTATTGACAGGTGTATTGCCTACTGTACTGTGCAGTACGTTCAAATGGGTTAACGTTACTCGTTAGTACTAATACAATAAGTATTATTAGTAGTTAGCACTTAAAAAAAAATGATAATTGATTGAAATTTGAATGATTGATTGGTTCGTATTTTACTCACTGCTTTATTGACACCTTCAAAAGACCGTCAAGTATAACGTAGTAAATTTTGTGAGCACCACATATTCGCAGCTAGTCAGTTACACTCAATGTCTAAAACTAAATTTCTCAGTCGGCAGAAGCACGGAGTTTGTATGGGATAAGCGGTTGTTGTCTGCTTGGTCCGATGACTGCCTGTCAGTCGCCATGTTGTTTAGTCACGTGACAGGACAGGTTGCTGTGGCGCTGTGACGTCGGATCCGGCGTTGTCTTCGCTTCGCCACGAGGTGGCGCACTTTCACATTAACGGTCTGAAATGTATTGTCAATGTTTGCCGGTCTTCTTTTTTAACCTTCGTCTTTATTTTCAGCAGTTCTGTTTAGTAGAATCAGTCAACAGAAGGTCGCCGAAGACGAATTAAAATGAAGGTTTGTGGGAGTTTGTGGGAGTTTGTGGGAGCTTAGATCCAAGTGAAAGGCTAGGCTACCATTATTGTTTCCTTCGAAGAATAATATTATTCTTTTGGGAAACAAAATCCAATTACTGTAATGACTTTCTGCCTCCGAGCATAGAGCATTGGAGGAAGGTAAAAGACCTTTTCCTTCCTCCGTGCTCCGAGGAAGCTACAATCGAAAGGTCAGGCACTAATTTGTGAGAAGAAGTATAAAACATGTAGTTGGATATTGTGTTGATTGTATGAGGACTCGAACCCATGGGCCTCTGGTTTGTCAAAGCATGGAGGGTCAAAGCGACCGCCCGACGGATCTTGAGCTGTCCAGCTCCGTCGCGGTGGATCTGGAGTGACGTCCGGGCATAATTATCCTTGAGCAAGAAGATCGGTTACCACTCCCGGGCGGACAGCCACGGACGTCAGAATCACCAATCACCCGCTCCCGTGATTAGGGCCAACGATTACTGTCCAGGCGGCCAATAACCCAGAGACCGACCCCCCCCCCCCCCGCCCCTGCACCTCCTCCTCCTCTCCCCCACCACCCCACAAAAACCGAGCCACAACTGACCCCGCGGAGCACGAAATGTCGGGGCGACCGACGATGAGACTGACTGAGCCACCACCGTCAGATCATTCCACGGCGGTGATGAAGACGTCTTCCCATCCTCAATCCTCTGACAGTGGCAGCCCGAAAAAGAAAAAAAAACCCGTGGCGCAGATAAACACGTGTCCCTGGAAAGGGACCGGTTGGTTGACGAGACACCGAGAGCAAGGACTGATTAGGCTAAAAGAACGAGACGGAGTGACGGAGTGAAACTGCCCAGGGCCAGGCCGGCCACAGCGAGCCGACCGACCGACGACGGTGGAGCCTCCGTCGCCAGCCTTTAAAAAAAAAAATTAAGGCAAACTGTCCCCCGCAGAAACGGATCTCTAAAAGCGTTTCTCGTGGTTGGTCGATTCTCACACGCTGGGCCAACGACGCGACGTGGCAGCATGCCGTGGATTTTGAAGGCGACTGTGATCTCAGATGGGACGGGGATTGCCAATGGTTTTTTTTCCTTACACCAAAAAATACAAGACAGTCTCGCGATTCGATACCAGGAACTTTGTCCAAAAATGACCTCTTGTTTACATTTTGTATTAGTTTGCAACAATGTCTGGCGTTTCCACCCCGACAGGATCTCGAAGGCGGAATGGTTTTCTGCAGAAGAAACAACAAGGCTTTCTGCATGGCTTTGCTAGGATGGAAACGTCAGTGGTCCTTCAAGCTTCATTTTGTTTGGGATAAGGCCTGCAGTAGGGCCCTATGCACTTTGGTCACTGAAGTCAGTACTTAGGCAGTTCGCAACATTAATTTCTCTGCATTTTATACTTTGAGTAATTGACTTAAGGTGATGTACAAAAATGTTGCAAACTGCTTACTGACTAAAATTACCAAAATGTAAATCTTAAACTTTCGTGGGCCTGACGTTTCGATCCTAGCAGGACCTTTCACTCTGCCTTTGAGAAAGGTCCTGCTAGGATCGAAACGTCAGGCCCACTAAATTTTAAGATTTGATTAATTGAGTTTGATACTTTCTAAATTTCTGGTTAAAATTGCATGACTTTACTTTCCACCAAAATCCTTCAGCCAAAATCAAACACAAGCAAACGGCTCGCGGTGGGGCTCGAAAGAAATCGCCATGAAACACAAAATGGATTGGATCTTAAGGCCTACATGCATGCACATTGTCTTCCTTGCCACAAAACTATTTTTGACCGCTCATCCAACGCTGTTGAGTATCACACCACAGCCGATTGGTCGGCACGCCACGATGGGAGCCTCGTACATGTACTAGGCTAGCGTTGGGCCTAACCGCCGAGATATTATTTTACAAAGAACGTCTCGATCGCTCCTAGATCAAGAGACGGCGCTGGACAATGTCATTGCTGTACGTGTGGTTTTTCCTGACCGCTGTGATGGATGTTGTGGCGGACGTGGAATGACGGTTGACGGGTTGGCAGCACAAACGGTGCCATTCACAATGTACAGCGAAGTGGCCAAAACAAACAAATCTTGTTCCACGAAATGGTCCCACTAATCATATCGACACAGGGTAGCACAATAATGGGCTTTGAGTCATGACTTAATCACTTTCTATTTGCCCCGCACGCAGTCAGCAAGGGCACGAAGGCTGTCACGAAGTATAGGCTACCACTTCGAAGTAGGCCAGAAAACATCTTCAACAACTGTGTCGTTTACACATTACAAACTGGATGTAAATTCTTCGAGAATAAACGGTTCTGGGGGGTTAAAGAGAGCGAGACGAAATGAGGACGAAAACTCAGAAAATCAAATCTTGCTTACGTTGTTTTTGGAAAACATCAATAATCGGGTATCAGAATCTCTTCCTTGCCCCTGGACTCAAACCGGGCAGGATGGATGCGGCGGTCAACGAGGCCACAACAAAGACACCGCGGGGCACAAAGGAGTATCACCCAGCCGTCACTCGACCTAAATGACTCCCCCCCCCTCCCTCCCTCCCTCCCTCCCTCCCTCCCTCCCTCCCTCCCTCCCTCCCTCTCTCTCTCTCTGCCCCTCTCTCTTTCTTTCTTTCGCCGAAGTGCGCTATGTCCACAAGGAAATGGAATGAATAGACGGTAATTGCACGTACTACTGGTGTTAGCGATGGGGTGTTTTGTTTGGCGTAATAGGGCGGTCCGCTATGATGTCCGCCCCAAACACTGATTCATAGGTCACGGCCGGAGGTCATTTCCTCATTCCGGTTACGAGATGGTGATCATCACTCATTAGTCCAACCGGCCGGAGGTGATTTATTTTTTTCCCGTACGCGTCAGGTTGGCACCTTAATTGCAATTGTGCGACTTGAATGAAGACCAACGCGATTGCCGCGGCTCGTTGCCAACTCGCCCACTAGTCTACTTGCCCCTAGCCAACTCGCCGACTAGTCTACTTGCCCCTTGCCAACTCGCCCGCTCGTCTACTTGCCCCTTGCCAACTCGCCCACTAGTCTACTTGCCCCTTGCCAACTCGCCCACTCGTCTACTTGCCCCTAGCCAACTCGCCCACTAGTCTACTTGCCCCTTGCCAACGAGCCGCGCAAATCGCCTTGGTCTTCATTCAAGTCGCACAATTGCAATTAAGGGGCCAACCTGGCGCGTTAGTGGTCGGGGAGAAAAAAATCGCCGGCGGGAGTGGACGCCATATTTGTTGTCAACTGAGGCACGGGCACGCGCGTGATTGCTGGTTCGTCCCTTATCGTGATTGGGCAACGTGTAACAAGCGATATGCTTCGGACGAGGCCGCTCACGCTAAACAAAATAAAATACGCCATTTAAAACGTCTTTTCCTTCCATTTGCCGCACGTTATATCAGGCGAACTTTGGGAATTAGGAAAGCTTTATCATTGTCTTTGTCTCCACGTAAAGTTCACAAACTCTTATTATCAAAATTGAGTGGGCCTGACGTTTCGATCCTAGCAGGACCTTTCTCAAAGGCAGACATCTTTCTTTCATTTGAGTCAATAAGCAGTGTGCAACATTGTTGTATATCACTCATACTCTTATTGTACTTGCAGTGGAACGACAATGAAAGATCGCGCTTTCAGCGCAAGGCATATACATGTACATTGCGGGACATCGTGTTAGCATATATAGCTCCATGTTGTGAGCATTGATCAGCTCTTCTTCCGTGAAACCGCCCGTCCTCGCAATAGTTCTTTTCTCAACCAAAAATTCTCAGATAGTTCAGAATAGAAGAGCACTAGTACGTTAGGGTTCAGGGGAATCAAGTCTCGGTCCAGTCGCAAAGATTTCTTTGCCAATTTTTCAACCAACAATTCTGCGAGTAATTATGCGTGGAGTGCAATAATCCAATGCAAGTTGGCTCGGCCGATTATCAAAAGGTGTGGACCCACAACTTGTTTTTAAAATGGTGCTTTTGGAGAGTATAATTCAACTTGTACATGATATAATAAGACATCCTGGGGGTTCAGCGTTTATTTTGCTGGTGTAGTTCGGAAGAATCGGGGCTCTAAAAATGTGCATGGCCCTCTGCGCAGTGCAAGCTGCACAGCGCCACCAATCGTTGACTTAACCGTCAGCCGTAATTATGTCGTCTCATCTACGCGTATAGACCACTGTGGATGCTGCGTATGCACGAAGTGATCTTCTAAGGCCGTGATGGATAATTGTCTTCGGGATCTCTGTGATCTTCGCCATATTATAGCTGCCTACGGACACCCGAGTCCTTAAAATGATTCAGAAGTTGTATATACCTGGCCACAAATAAATAAAAAAGAAACAATAACTATTATCATTTGGGTGTAATTTGGTGGTAAAAGGTCGATCGGCTATTCCAAGCGAAGGTTTATGTTTGTAATTGTATGCTCCAAGGAGAACTGTGGCATGCGTCCGAGGCCGCTTCACCGCGTGCTTAATGACCCGCTGGATATAGGTTGCCAATCCTAACAGCGTCAGAGTCCTATACTCATTGTAGTTACCTCCGATCGAGTGGGCGTCGAAATTCCCACCGAAACGGGCCACATTGCGCCCTCCTCACCACCAAAAAGAACCAAAAACTTCCAAAGTAAAAGGGTACAGTATAATACATTTCGATACTAGCAGGACCTTTCCTGAAGGCAGAATCCATGCAGACAAAGGCCCAGCTAGGATTAAAACACCAGGCTCCCTCTACGTTCTGTAGATTGATAATCGGATCTGTCATTTTTATTTTTTACAGTATCACGCAGAAATGGTGCAAACTGCTTACTGACTAAAATGACCACAAAGCGAATATAAAAATGCTAGGAGGGCCTGACGTTTCGATCCTCGCAGGACCTTTCTGCCTTTGACTTTGAGAAAGGTCCTGCTAGGATCGAAACGTCAGGCCCCGTCTAACCTTTGAGATGTACATGTATGTATTGCAGGTAAATGTAGTCAGTGACCAGTTTGCAACAGTTTTTTTGGTGTTTACTGGAGGAATAGTTTCACCATGGACTGGAGGAATAGATTCACCATGGACTGGAGGAATAGTTTCACCATGGACTGGAGGAATAGTTTCACCATGGCCTGGAGGAATGAGTTTCACCATGGACTGGAGGAATAGTTTCACCATGGACTGGAGGAATAGTTTCACCATGGACTGGAGGAATAGTTTCACCATGGACTGGAGGAATAGTTTCACCATGGACTAGAGGAATAGTTTCACCATGGACTGGAGGAATAGTTTCACCATGGACTGGAGGAATAGATTCACCATGGACTGGAGGAATAGTTCCACCATGGCCGTATAATTATAGTTTCGCTTCACTCTGCTCTATCATTACGAACACTCACTGAAGAATGGGCAAGGAACCGCCGTGTCCGAATCTCGGGATGCATGTACAACCATGGAGGAATTGGTACAACGAACTCATTTACCGTGTACCGTGTGTACCGTATTGACGAGAGTCGACTGTATATACAGTGAATATCCCGTGACGATTGGGGACGATGTAAACACACACACACACACCCTCGCGGAATCCTTGAAAACTAACAAGGATTCCTACATTCCAGACTAGACTCCACCCCTCCCCCCTCTCTCTCTCTCTCTCCCTCATCCTCCTCTTCCCTCCTTCCTCCCGAACCCACCTGCGAGGGCTCTCTCCGACCGGCCAAGCCAAGGCCCGGGCGACTGATGAACTCGGGCGCGTCGGAGGGGGGTCTTTTGTCGCGCTTAATACCCAGGCGGCCGGCGCGGATTTTCTCGCTAGACAAGGTGCACTGGAGCGCACTTTATGACATTTGGCACTTCCCTCCTCTCTGTCACCCCCCGCTCCACCCCTCTTTCTCTCTCTCTGCCCCCCCCCCCTCCCCGCCCCCGCCTCATCCACACCAGAGTGAGACCACTCGCCTCTTCAGGAGAAATCTCGTCGGCGGCCCAGACGAGAATCGGCAAACTTTGGTAGACTGTTATTTTGTTATAGCCCAAGGCAAGGCCAGAAGTCTCGGAGTTTTTCGCTAAAAAACAACCCAAAAAAAAACTCCGAGTAGGTTCAGCGGAAACAGTTTCCTTGTGTGAGACTGTGGGGGTGCACTCCCGAAATCCCCCTCCTTTTTTCTGTCTATCAAGGCAAGCGGAGAGGATGCACGTTTCGCTAATATATAGTCTCCTTGGTCTAGCCAAGGAGGTAATACCTCCATGGTCTAGCCATACTCGAGTACAGACAGGCAGTTATCCGTTTAGAAGGACTGTTTACACACTCGAGTCGCCAAGGTACACATTTCGATGCAGAAAAACGTGACTATAGGCGCTAGAAGTGCGACGCCAGGAACCCTTCCTGCTGGAAACCCAATACAAATCGAATGCGAGTCCACAAACCCCAAAATAGACAAGTCATACACATCTCCTTGAAAGTGGGCATTCTAATTCTTTACAGATACATGTATCAGTTTCACTCTCCCTTTTCTTCAAAATCAACACGCAGGACACTGTCACGCTGGCCTTCCATAGCTATGTACTGTGGCGTTGTCAGAAAAATGAGGATTCGACAAAGTCGGTGCTCAAATGACGGTTTCGTGTTTCACTTATCAGTAATGCAATTTGGCTGTATACTGGCGCCCCACCACAGCAAAGATAGTTATCATAGGGAGGGCCATCACCCAAGGGTTGGTTCCTCCATGGTTAGCCCTCATCAGGAAGCACTATACAGTGCTCCGGTAGAATGCATTGGCTTCGAATGCCGATGCAGTGACATTTTGGTGAGTCCTATGTCCTATTGTCGAGAAAACTTTGTCGCGCGTTCATCGTTGATTGTAATGTAAACCGTCCCCGTCATAAGAGACTATTGCACAGCGAATCTTACAGGGATAATACAAGAAAATGCAGCATCAACTATGCATGACAATGTTGCAAATTGCTTTCCAACTCAAAATGACCAAAAATAAAATCTATGAAAGAAACTTGAGGGTCTGACGTCTCGATCCTAGCTGGGCCTGCCCTTTGTGAGTGGTCCTGCTAATATCGAACCGGCACTCTGCACGTGAGAAAGGTCCTGCTGGGATCGAAAGGTCAGGTTCCTCTACATAATGCAGCATTTCAAAAACGGACATAATACACTGTAGTGTAGTGTAATGGTAAACGAAGGAGGTACTGAGTGTGAGACTCCCAAATCGCACCTCCGAGTTTCCGCGGTGTAATTCGAGCTTTTATTCTTATCGCTGAACTTTTTACACCGGCAGAGAGAACAAAAAATAGAATCCAAGAGAGGTTATACACATTACACAATGCTCCCATATAGTGGTTGTGGCGGGCCTGGGGTTTCTCTCCATGTCTCTAGTCCGAGTAACTTGGACCCGACAAAAGGGCCTTTTTTTATCGAATTTTGAAATTTTGAGGAATTTCAAAATTCGATAAAAAGGGTGACTTGTAGGGTCCAAGTTACTCGGACTACCATGTCCCCAACTTTTTTTTTAGCCGGCAAGTTACAGACCAGCGCACGAGGTCACAAACTTGGCACCGTGAACACTCGAGTGCACGAGAACGGGCGCTCACAAGACCGCCACTGGCACACGGGGGAAATCAATATACAATATTAGCGCCATCAACGAAGTTGGTCCAAAATTACAATGCCTGCATGATGCTGGAAAGCCCTCGGCAATAATTGTAGAAGATTCTGCCGTTCGGAAGATGGCTCGAGAGACCTACGGGGCTGCCTCGTGGTCACGGAAATGCACGCAGATAGTTCCGCACGCCGGGCCGGGCAATGCGGGGCGGGGCACCAGCGGCCCTAATGCTGGACGGTATACCAGCAGCCGTCGGCGAGGAGGCGGAGAGCTATAGGGGGACCCCGCTGGAATCGATCCACGCGCCATATACGGCGCGATGGCAACCCCCTCTGCCATACATATAGATTTATCATTTAGTCGGAATTTGTTGTGGCTCGCGCGACGAATCTTCGGGGAGAAGGTGGCGTCACCGCACATCGCTCCGAAACCCCGGCCGCAGTCTGAACGCCGGGACAGTGCTGAGTGTAGTCGCTCGGGGTTATCGATAGCAGGAGATGGAGCCGCCGAACTATAAAGCCCGGGTACAGGTTTCCAATCGCAACTCACCTTGGCAACACGCGCTCGACTTCAAACTGCCGCCGTCTGAAGTCACGGTAACTGCAGGTATAATAATAATGCAAAGCAAATCGTGTTTTCTGAACACCTATACCGGGTACTCGATCCTATATATACAAGAAAATGGTTTGTTAAAGTTGGACAGCTTTTTTGGAAATGGTTTCACCCATTTGTCGGTGGGGTTAGTGTAAAGTAGTGTGAATTGCTCAAAAAGTCAAGAATCTATAGTGTCTCTTGAACCACGTTTATAAACCTGATTACAAGTGCGACTGTACAAGTATATTTAAATGATTTACTGCTTATCGAGCATCCCAAACCATCCAATAAACGCTTCCTTGACAATTCCCACAGCGAAATCACATCCCTCCTTGGTCAGTCTATTTCTGACACATAATTGGAATGAGGATTGCCTCCAACGAAGCAATCGTCTATTATATTAACCTATACTTTCCAGTATTGTGATGGAAGTGATGGGTACTGTATAATATTGTATAGGCCTACAGCTTCAGTAATTATTATATTATACATATTATCCTCAACGGACGCTTGACATGAATCATTTTTGGGGGAGGACGGCGATGGCGAGGCGATTTGCAGTGTGACGTTCATTCTGTTGCAACAATTATAATCCTGTAACCTTCGTTCGTCAGAAAAAAAAACCCGATATCAATTGGTACCCGCGATCACTGGTCCCTCGCCCACCACCCACGGGCAGGTTCAAGGATGCCGGGGCGCACTCGTGGCGGCTTTTTAGAGGGCGGCACCCCGCCCCCCCCCCCCCCCCCCCCCGTCCAGCGCCTTGAAGTTGAACGTGACCAGCAAACCGCAGCACTAGATGTCGCCAAAGCACTCCATATTCCTCCCCTCCCCCCCCCCTTTTTTTTTGAGGAGCGGGGGAGAGGGGGATGTAGTTTATCATGCCCAGCCTACGGATCGAGATATTAGCATTCGCAGTTTCGCACCAAACAGAGCAATGCCTGTTCCGGGATGGGGGTCCGTTTTATCAGCATGCATCTATTAAAACACGGGCACATCGGAAATTAAACCGTGACCCATTTTACCAGGAGAGAGGGAGAGAGGTGGACAGAGAGAGGGGGAGAGAATGAGAGAGAGAGAGGTCAACAGACAGAGATAGGGAGGGAGAGAGAGAGAGAGAGAGACAGAGGGGGGGAGGAGAGACAGAGGTTGAATTATTGACGAGTGCGGGCGTATTGAGTTTTCTAACCGTGCTCGAATCAGAACTGAAATCACGCGTTCCAGATATTTTTTTTTCTCTCTCGTGGAACTTCGTTGTCCCCAATAGCAGACGTTAAAGTGAGGGTACCCGACTCAGCGCCCAATGTCCGCACACTCCAAATTTGATGAATTACTTGGTCATCATCAACTTGTTTGTAGGCCTAATGGTATCAGACATTCCGTGACATCTCATCGCTAGAAAATCGAGCGCTGCCGTTTTCGAGAATAGTGGAAATTTGTTGAATTTCAAACGATCGCTCCGTGGAGCGATCGTTGGAACGAGTTCTTTTTTTTTTTACAAACACCGCCCTCTTTGTCTGAAAAAAAACAGGAGAATTCAATTTATTTTCCACGTTTTTTTCCATGACGTGCATGGCGGATTGAGGTTTGCTATTTTATGTGTATACGTGTTACATGTATATATAAGTGATTCTTTGACCTTCGTAAATTGTTGTACTTTACCTTTAAATGGGTCTTCTTTCCGAGTTCATGGTTGGTTGTGGCAGAGCACGAGCACAGATTTGTCTGCTCGATCAGGGTCCTCGCTTCTGTATACCATACACGGTTAAAAATGAATCGAATATCAGCGACCGCTGGTTCAAAGACCAACTCGTTATCTCGTATACCACGGGGTCAAATCCGACCAGTGGTGGATTCAACAAAGCCCTACGATGAATGGTAACTCAACTTACAATGGATGACCCATCGTAAGTTGTGATAATATACCGTATGGTTTCTGTGCATCGCTCATCGCCTTGCAATTGATCGTAAGTCACGATGAGAGTTTGGTGAGATCGACCCCAGGTTTAATTACGGGATGAACCCTGACACGGGAAAGATTTTCTCAAATAGCGGGCAGTCCTAGCCCAGGTATGCGCGTCATATTTCACCCAGTTATATACAAAATGTTGAACCAATGCTGAGAGAGCTTTGGACCAACATTGTCCTTATAGTATATTTGCGATAGTGGAAGATTTCGGCAAAACCACATCGCATCATGCCCTGTACACCCGAGGACAAAACAACATGAAACTGAAGATACGATGGACTGAGATGTTATGGCTTTCCAACTTTCAAAACATCGAATCTAAGATTCTAACTATAGGTTCATCGGTGGGAATGATCCGGAATTACGCCAATTCCACCACCAGAAGGTGCTCTGAATCGAGCTCGATTTAATAATCAGGCCGGAAGATGGGAACATAAATATTTTTAGCAAATCACACCACGTATAAGTAATCATCATTGTGCAATGGAAGTCATCGAGATGTAAAAAAAAAAAACACACAAAAACAATGCACATGTACACAGTACTGAGCGGCAAAATCCCGATACTGAATACAATCACGCATGCTATTAGTGGTTGGGCATTCTTCTCTAATGAGATCACTGCGTGGGGCCGATTTTTTTTCTTCTCTCCTTGCTCCTCTGGCTCCTCCAACACGGTTGCAACTCTTAGTCCAAGAAAGAACCAAGGCTTGACACCCCCATGAATATCAAAGTGCTCTTATAAATGCAGGGGGGGGGGGTATAATGGTGAGCTACCGATATTATTTATTCATCTATGCATGAAACAATTCAGCGGCGCTGCGGGGCTTGTTCCGTGCCGGCTGGTCGGCCGTTCGCTCGGCCTTTAGAACATTTGGGCGTCGGTCGCCTTCCATCGCTCGTCGGGGGCCATTAGTGGCGTTATTGCGCACGTTCCCCTGTTGTATATGCGGTCTCTAACAAAACACGGAAGCGTTGACCGTGCGTGTGTCGTGCAAATCATTTCCTAATTTATTTATTTTTTCCCGTTTTTTTTTTTACTAAGCGCCGCAGATGTCAATGATTGACTCAGGCGAAAGGAAATCGTGCTATCTGTATACAGTGGAACGTCGCTATAACGGACATCCTGGGATCCATGAAAATAATTCGGAATAGCGATTGTTCGTTATAGCGATTGTAGCATCGGGAGCCAAAGGGTAAGTTCGTTATACCCGAATGTTCGGTATATCGGCGTTCGTTATAACGACGTTCCAATGTATACAGGCATGCAGCTGCGCAGATGGATTCGTATTGTGGACACACGGTAAAGGATGCGTATGAATAATAATAATAATTCTGCACCGCTATATACTGAATGACCAACACGCACATCTCATAATTGAAAAGGGCCTGACGTTTCGATCGCAAAAGGACCCTTCACCACGGGCATAGAGGCCCTGTTCGGATCGAAACGTCAGGCCGCGTTGGCCTATACATCTTTGAAAATCGCATGGAAGATATCAGATGAGGCTTCGTTCAGTTCACGTCATAAATATCGTGGTCGTTTTCACGTAGGGCCTACTGGCGACTTTATCCACCCGACAAGAAGAGAACGTGATTTGGACATAGTAGCTTTGAAAGCCTGCCGTAACATTTTTACTTTTTTTTTTTTTAACCGGTGGTCTATGGGGTGAACAATAAAAATTATAAAGTGAGTCTGGTTTCCATTTTCAGGTGTGCTTGTATGCAATTGTCATACGAATATTTACTCACCTCTTCGTGAAAATACAGAGACCGACAATCTATCCTACTCACGTTACACTGCATGCTACAAACACATATCCAACTGTAATTTCAAAGGACTCGCAGTTTTCTCTCAAACTGCCAACCGAATTGCACGAATTGTTCCCCCCCCCAAAAAAAAAAAAAACGAGATGGGATGCATGCATGTTTAAAAGCAAAAACAGAAATACCAAAGGCTGTCAAGTTGTATAGCATGCTCTTGCATGTCAGTCGGTGCCCATTATGTGAGCGGTGTTTTTTTCGGCGTTCAAGTTTGCTGCGGGACCTGATGGGACTTAAAGGTCAATCATCTCGACACCGGGGTGTCGCTTATGGGACATAATCACGACGGTCTGGCCGGCTAGAACCCTCACCCCTCCCTCCCTCCCTCCCCCCTCACCTTCTCCCCCTTAAAACCCACCGACCCCTCGTCTTCAATATGCTATGCGAGCCGTTCAATCATCTCCCAATAACGGGTCCAATTGGAGAATTACTTAAACGCCGGGGGAAGTTCAATTGCTCTCGCTCGCTCCGTTATGTCTCTCTCTCTCTCCATCTCTCCCTCACCGAGACCGACTCTTGTGATAAAACCCGCCAAGCTGGGGGAAGTTCAATTGCTCTCTCTCCCCTCTCTATTCCCCACTCTCTCTCTCTCTCAGCCCCCTCCCCCTCTCTCTCTCTCCCCCTCTCTCTCTTTCTCCCTCACTCCTCTCTCTTTCACTCCCCCCTCTCCCTCTATCTACCTCTGTCTCTATGTTTCTCCCTTTCTCTCCCTCGCCGAGACCCGACACTCGTGAACAAAAAATAATGTCAAGCTGTTTAGACTCCATTCGAGTCGGCCTTCGAGCCTGCTCGGGCTGCGCAAGCGCAGAGGAGGAGCACGCGCGGCACTCGTGAGGGCGTTTTCGTTTAAAGAGCGCGCCACCCGAAGGCGAGACCATTAAACGCCATTATCACTGTACCGGTTTCTGCACTTCTATCAGTATAAACTGAGCGAACAATCCTAAACCACGTAATCATCCAGTCCCACTGGTTCTATTACGCGGAATAGCGGAAACCATACAGTCTCAGTGGAAATGAAATGATATGCTCACCCCTTTTTTTCAGACGCCGACATTAGTTTGTACTAATGAACGGAAACGTTCCGCCGTGCTACAAATTCACAGAACGTCCGATCCTTTTACTGCAGCTTCCCGATGAGTAGGTCTAAGCATGGAGGTAGAGGAGGCGGCCTAAGCAAATGACTTGGTGGGGCCTGTTTTTCTTCATCTCATTTGGTGCAGAACAGGAATATATAAACGGAGTCTATCATATTGTCCACATTCTTCTTTGTACATTTCCTTCGCTGCTCTGTGCCAAATGAGATATACATGTAAATGAAAAATACCCACTATAACTAAGTCACGTGGTGGCACGTAAACAGAGGTTGCGCAATCGGTCCATTGGCAACGCCCTCCATGGTATTACTCCATGGTATACCCTCCTTTTTAAAGTCGAAATAAAGCAACACCTTTTTTTACGCTTCTATAGTCTATAATCGCGTGTCAATATTCTCCCAGCAAAGCCTGGGAGAGCGGTCGGCAGTTTACACAGAGATATCGCCGCCTAATACCGAAACAGTAAAGTAGCCAATGCACGCACGTACGTACACATGCAGAAAACTCACTCTGACTGCTGAAAGATCGGGAAAGTAAGTACCGGTACGCGGCCGAGCGCCGCATCAAAGTGTGACAGCACTACACTGTCTATACACAATCGTTTAGCTTTCACTGACCAACATGAAAAGAATGAGAACGAAGAGGCTCCAAAAAAAAGCTCCTTTCTTGCGCCTCGCAGACGAAAAAAAAAACCTGCCCCGAATTCACAAACCAGACAAATCCCCCTAAACAAGTGCCAATCGGCTCTTAGGACGATAAGAAGGTATCATTAATGACGTGTTTTCACCGCACTAATCCCTTTAATCCAAAGAGGTCCGTGGAGAGAGGGAAGGGGAGAGAGAGAGAGGGGGGGGGGGAGTGGGGGAGGGGTGGGGATATTTAAAGCAAAGTCACCCCCCCTGCTCTTCCCGATATATACGCACTGCTTAATCTCTTATCGCCTCTACATTATCGTCCTTATCATAACACAATTTGTTGGTTTTTGCCGTCTCCCTGCGGAGGGCGGGGTGGCCCTTGGAGGAGAGCCGACTGTCGCCTGGCTGTTTTCAGTTTTGTTGTCTTTTCTTATTTCTTTTTTTTTTGGGGGGGGGAGGGGGGCTCCCGAAGATCAAAGGAATACCGACGCCCCTCCGGAACACGTGTGCAACAACATACGCGCTGACAGATCTGTACCGATTCCCGTCTCTTCGCTGTGAAATGGAAAAAAAAAACAAGAGAAAAGAAAGAAAGAAAGAGAATTTAGGTCGACGACTGACCAAAAAAAATGCGGTATCGTTTACCTCAACAAAGAGACGGTTTCGGGGTAACTTTTGAAGCCGCTGTCGAGGCACGCACGGAGCAGTGTTTTTCTTGTTCTTTCTCTGGAGACCGCAGCAATCCATTTACGTATAGACTTCTCGGCCTAATGTGAGCCAAACCAAATCTAATGCTCCCAGTAATTGGAGATGACATTGAAACGGGTTCATCGTCGTATTCCTCTCAGCCAAGAGTCCATGATATTGCAAAAATAGACAATGACGTGTACTAATACATCACCTTCTACAGATTAACCAAACTTGACAAATTTGACTTCAATTGCCGGCAATTATGGGCCCGACGTTCCGATCGCAGGGATTCCGTGCAGGACCTTTCTCAGACTGCAGAGCCAGAGGTATAGACAGCCCTTAAAAGAGGTCCTGCTATAGGATCGAGACGTCATACCCATTATATACTGTTTGACCGAAAATCTTCTTTTCCCTGCATGTACACATCATCATGCATGACATCAGCGAGTGAGCAAGTTATATACGTTAAGTCGCTCTGAATAATTACTGAAGAAGCGGGGAAAACTCCACAATAATTAACAGAGGGCGCAGACTACGGAGTCCTCATGCGAACGTGCAACAAAATAATTGACTCGACTGACTATACAGTTCGAAACCAACGAAAATGAGTCGCTAGATGCAATTCGTGATGCTCAGTACGGTAGCGAGGCAGCGCGATGCAAACGGTGTTCCCATCTTGTCAAAACTAGGTAAAAGCAAAGAAAAAAATCGTGCCGGACACGTATGTAGGGCTGAACTCGTCACACCATGCCACTAGCCCGCGGGGCCATGAAACAAAGCAACAAAAATGCTGAAAATGATTAACGTTACGCCAGGACACAATCCTCCTTTAGACCCCGAGAGTCACGCTTCGCAGGGCCTCCTAAGGATTCTCTTTCTGTGCACTTAAATGCACGGATACCAGGGAGGGACTTGCGGCAATATGAGGGCTTATTATCCATCTGGTTCGCCACTGAGATATACTGAAAACGGTAATTGTATTATAAAATATATATATATATATATATATATATATAGGCCTATATACGATTCTGCGTTACCCGTTGTGAACCCATGAACCCGATAATTATGAGCTTGAAACACAGAATCGGTTTCACACTATTTCAATGCCCCTATTCTACATTTTATGAAACTTTCCTTGGACTGAGAAACTGAAGAAAAAAATCCGATCACATCTTCTACCGTATAAGTACGCGTATAGTATCGACAGAGACCGAGTGTTTGACTGCACTCTCTTTTAAAGAGATGAGAGTGAAGCGGCAAAGGCAACTGTTCAGTATGTATTGGTAACTGGGTAAATCTCGCATCTATAGGGTACCCGAGGGATATACGCGAGGGGGGAGTGATCGGGTTTCGAGCCAAGAAGTATGAGAAAGGAGAATAGTCCGATTTCTCAGGTCCGTTTCAACTGAACCGAAACGGCTAGGACGCAGCGGGCACCGGGCCGGCACGGCCGACACGGAGTGGCGTCTTGACAGACGGACCGATCTACCCAGGCAACCAGAAACAAGAGAGGGGAGAGATAGAGAGAGAGGGGGGAGATAGGGAGATAGGGAGAGGTGGGAGAGAGAGAGAGAGAGAGAGAGAGAGAGAGAGAGAGAGAGAGAGAGAGAGAGAGAGAGAGAGAGAGAGAGAGAGAGAGAGAGAGAGAGAGAGGAGGGAGAGAGAGAGAGAGTGAGAGGGGGGAGAGAGGGAGAGAGAGAGAGGAAGATAGAGAGAGAGAGAGAAAGAGAGAGAGAGGGGGCGAGAGAGACAGACAGAGACATAGACAGATACAGGGGGAAAGAGGGAGAGAGGGAGAGAGACAGAGAGTAGCGAGAGGCAGAGAAAGACAAAGAGACAGAGAGAAACAGGGAGTAGGGTGTCAATCGTGTCCTCCCAGCATTCTATTCCGTAAACGTATACAGCTGACAATAATTTTCCCGATTGTTCCCAGTCGTCCGCCCTGATCCGAATCAATGTTGTCCTAACTCGGGGAACGGCGCGGGAAGTAGGGGGAGGGTTACTTAAGAGGTTAACTGGCACCTGACCAAGTTCATTCACCACGACAGGTGAGGTAACCAGATACAGGAGTCGTTTTTGCTCGCGCCCGTCGCCTAGACTTGTCAAGTCGCCAAACCTCTTTTTTCTGCGTTGGTATAGAGACTCGACATTTTTTTTGCATTACCTTTTGGCGTCGTGGAGTGGGGCATAACGTGAAAATGCACCTTTATTTGTGAAAAGAAGCACCATCATATAAGTCATCTCTTTCGAAAATGTGTATACACTTCCCGTCGTCAGGGCAGATATACACCGAAACGGTGAGTTACCGGGTATAGTACATAGGCCTATACCTTTTCTTTTCAGAGCCACACTCCATCCCGAAAGAGATGACTCGGTGCCGCCAGTAATTTTTCCACACTGTGCTTCCATCGAGCAAACCTTGGTGCGTTATCTATAGCTGTACCGTTTACATTAACGGTGTATATACATGAAATGGAGGACTACCACGTGCATGTGGGTGCAGAACACTAAATCGAGCTCCCATTGAACACTGTACAAAAACACTCACTTTCAAAGCCAATTATCCCCATGCCTAAAAGTCTCTCATTTCTTGTAGCTATACTTAAAATTGTAGTTTGGACCTTCATCTCTCAGATTCTTTTCAATTTTAGTGCTCTTAGCCGATTAGATTTTTTTGCTAATTACCCCCAGAAAAAAACACCCCCAAAATGTGTAGCCGTCCAAGCCGAATTTCTGCAAGGATTTTGGGATGGACCCCTCCACTTCCACAGCCAAATAGGGCCACATTTAAATCCAGATATGGTCCAAATTACATACCAAATTGAAGAGTGATCCCCAGGTTGTCTTAAGCTTCACTTGATCTACAATGTATCAGTTAATTAGCCTGCAAAGACCCCTTATTAAAAACAAAGTTATGGGTACACACTTCATGATAATCAGCTCGGCGGAGCCATCTTGGATGGATTTTGTGTGCTGCACCCATGTCACTACATCACCCGCGCAACCACTGCATTGCTGCATTAACTTGATAACCCGGACTTTCCTCGTCCGAATGTGACATGAATCGCTTCAGCATAGATTGATAAATATAACAAGATGTTTGCGTCGAGGAGAATGGAATTCAATGAGGTTTTGTCAAGTTGCTCGACGTGATGAACACTGAATGCTCATGCAGTGCTTTGCCATTTGTCTGCATGATTTACACAATTTCAGGCGGATCGCTTCAGATCAAGTACGTCGAGTATATTGTACAAGAGCTTCATGCCCTTGTTATCATAGTCGAACCCATGGTCGCACTAACCAGCCAAGCTAACTTACTGACAGCCTACTACCTACGGTACCTATACGAAAAGCAAGTGTCACTTTGATCGCACTCACCCGTTCGTGGAGTGACAAGCACCGGTGTCCTTGGCCCTGGCGCATAGCACAAAAAAAATACCCCGAGTCTTTCCAGTCGCTGACGAATCCCGAGGATGGATAAAAATAATAAAAGATTAATCCGACGCGACAGTTCAGTTTCACGCGGCGTCGAGGATTCGGAAGCTATTCGGGGGGGGGGGTTGGAAGAGTTGACGTGCGCCTACAAGTTGAAAACACAAACGCGTCAGTTTGGTGGCTGTTGCTCGCTTGTCGGGGAGCACTGAGACGGGCTTGGCATCGACAGATTGGACTTGCATACCATATGAAGTGGTACCGGTAGTTTAATGTATAACGGGTGCTTCCCAAAATCCTTGCAGAATTTCGGCCTGGCAGCTAGGCCTACAAATTTTGGCCGGGTGTTTTTTTTTCTGGGGGTAATATGCAGAATATCAAATCGGCTAAGAACACCCACACATCTAAACGAATCTGAAAGATGAAGCTCCAAGCTATAGTACTTTTCAGTATAGCGACCGGTACCGTAAAACCAAAGTGAGAAACGTTTTGATGTGGAATAATTCGACTTGAAAGTGGGTGTTTTTGTACAGCGTTCTCTGAGAGCTCGAATTAGTGATCTGCACCCTTACAAAATACAACACTATTATAGCCTTGTCCAAGGCGGTCTCTCCTGTACGGCTCCGGGCAGAGATCCGGGCCAGAAGCACGAAAACCGTGGCACAACGGCACTATACCAAGCCGGATCCAAGCTGTACACGGCACGCAGGGCCGCGCCGCTGCCATCCCACACTTACCATGTACTAGTACAGTCTAGGTGCGTATAATTATGTGTATACAACTTCCTTGCTGGCCGCCGTACGCAGAGTCGTGTACGCGTGCAAGCTGCGGGCCAGGGAATGGTGCACGGCGTCCGCAAGCAATGGGCGGAGAATGGATATCGCTCGCAAAGGTATTGCGCAAAGCGCCATATACAGTATTCCTGAAGACCGGGTATACGTAGATGTCTAAATCGTCCGCCAACGACGACTGTCTTGATCAAGGCTATTTCAACAAATATCCAAAAGGAGGTTGTGGCCCGTCCCCCAACCAATCGTCCTCGATCTAACCCATGGTCCAACCATGGTCTAACCAAGGAGGTATTACCAAGGAGGTATTAGGCGAGCCTACCTCCTTATAGTCCTTGGTATTACCTATTCCTCCATGGTATTACTTCCTTGGTCCCTAATACCGCCTTGGTCTAACCTATGGTCTAAAGAAGCGGTCTAACGGGAGACTGACTATACCCTACGCCAAAGCGTGTTTATCATCTCGAAGTTAAAGATTCCTGAAGTCAAACACACGTTTGTTTGGGTTCCAATTGGGGACTGGCGTGACAGCATAAACAAATTCGGTAGCTGGAGAAAAACAACAGCTGGTAGTCTGCATTCCGACTGGCCCCACGGGACGCACTGGACGAGAAAATGTTATTCCCGAGATGATTTGGGGAAAAACAAGCTTTGTTTCACCAGTTATACCAAGGAAGTATTATTAGGCGGTTACTTATACCACCCATTGACCGATTCCTCGCCTAATTGAATTATTCACTCAATTTATGAACAAGCTGAAGGAAAATGGACCTGGAACAGTTAGTAGGAGATAAACAGATGACTAAAAAAAGGCAAGCTGATGCTCGACTCATTAATATATATATATATATATATTTTGAAGCACATTCAATACGAAAGCGTTCGCATAGCGCTTTGACATTACGCTCATGCGTCCCTGATCTGCTCCCCACTCGATAACGGTGAATGTATTTGTCATCAAGCAGCTGAAGGCACGCACTTAAAGGGATAGCGCAACATTGGTCGCGGTCAAAGAATAGCATCCATACGTTGTCTGATCCAACATATGCATGAAATAGCACACCTGTGAAAATTTCAGCTCAATCCGCCAACCCAGTCTCGAGAAAATCGTGAAAAAAATCCGCTTCATTTGTTTCGCGAAAATTTAGATCTCGGGGTGAGACGTAAATTATTTCGTTACTCTTTTCTAAAAAAAAAAAAAAATACAGCGTTTTAGACATTTAAGTGCGAGGTTTCTACCATAACCATCTTCAAACTGTATAGGCCTAAGTTTCATGTAAACCTGTGAACATTAATTTGTCTGTTTTTTTTTCGATCTTACCAATGTTGTGTAGTGGCTTACCACGGAGGATGGAAGGAGAGAGCGAGTACTGCCCGCCCCTTCATTGATGCTATAATTCCCGTCCCGTCTAGTCTCGACCTTAATTAACGGCGCATGCATCCACATATAAAGACATAAATCAACCGGCCAGGCCGATGACTTATTCTTATCTAATTGAAATGGAGCCACAGTCTACTAGCCTAAAACTGTTTCGATCGACTTGCAATATTTTGGCTCCAAGTCTTTTCGTCCCCGCCCAGACACTATACAGAGGCAGCCTATTTAGGGCGACATGAAAACGGCTAAGCCTGTTCCATCAGGTCTGCGAATTGTTTTTTTATGTGGGTCAACCTCCGACAAAATTCTTGGGCCGCCCCCAACCCCCCCCCCCCAAAAAAAAAAAAAAATCCATATCGAAATCAGTCATCACTGTTCAAACAAAACTGGCGCACCTCTGCCTCCATTTCAAAGTTGCTTGATTGAAAAAAAAAAGTAGGATCCAGCGACCGGACCCATAGGCCTAAGCGTTTCTTATGAATGTTTACGCGCGAATTTGACATTCAGCTGAACTACCGGTATTGTAGCATTCAGTGAACCGTGCTTAAACTGCTGTTGGAGCCATGCAGTTATTATTGGAACCACTGAGATTGGAGATGGGATGAGAGGTTGACATTTCCGCTACTAGGCAATCACGCTGAAAACTTCATGCGTGTTTTCGTATGCGTGTACGTGTGCATGCGGTCTCCAAAAGCAAGCATGAGAGTGATAATTCGAATTTTGCCATTGAGGATTCTTAGAAAACTACGACGCTGTAGGCCTGAAGTAATATGCAAAAAATGTTGCTGACTAAAATGACCCAAAGGAGAATATACAAATTTGGAGGGCCTGACGTTGGCGATCCTAGCAGGACCTTTCTCAAAGGCAGAGAGACCTATTAAAGGAAGTGGCGAAAAAAATCTACCTCTCTGACATCTATATCGTACGTACGACTTATATAACTAGTTAAATAGTGTATATACCCCTGCGGCATTATTCTTAGGTTTTTTGACCGTGCGTCACGGCCGACGTCACTGCCAACAACACGGTTACAGCCCTTACACAACATTAGTTTACATGAAATTTATAGAGTTTGAAGACGGTTATAGTAGAAACCTCGCTCTGAAATATTTCTGTCTAAAATGCTGTATGTTTGGAGGAAAAAAGTAGAAGAAATCGTTTACGTCTCACCGAGATCTAGTTCCCTAAACGTATTTTCGGAATGCTGCATTTTCACGAAACAAATGAAGCGGTTTTTCACGATTTTCTCGAGACTCGGTTGGCGGATTGAGCGGAAATGTTCACAGGTGTGCTATTTCATGCACATGTTGGTCCAGACAACGTATGGATGCTATTCTTTGACCTCGACCAATGTCGTGCTATCCCTTTCAACTAGTGAAACCGCAGAGTGGCGTACACGCATATTGACCAACACGCAATTCCTTACAGAGCAGGACTTTCGGGACACAAATTATGTCATCATTATTAAACTATGTGGACAACATTATTCACATGTCGATATGGTAACAAATATAAGAAAAAACCCAGACAAGTTACAGCCGTACCTAGAGTAGGCGGTTGGTCGGTGCTGGGGCTCGGTTGAGAGACACTCAGCAACACTTGTTGGTGTACCCTATGGTCTAGCCCAGAAAGCCCACTAGTGACACTTCGTGTATGGGCATTCCCCCCAATGTGCCCTACCTTATACGACCGTTCGTTTTATTACCCAGGCCGTGAAAAATGCGATTAAATTTCAATCCATTTTTCCTCAAACACCTGAGTAAAGCACACATTTTCCGTTTTGTTTTTTAATCTCCGGAATACCAAACCGAACAGTGAAAAGACGTCACCGTTTACAACACACGTACGGTTTGCCTTTTCCATCCTTTCTCATGGTCACAGTTGTTTCCGTCTACAAAACTCATGGCCTGAGCTTGGTTATTTGCGAGTGGGATGCTGAGCTCGTTAGGCTGAATCATGCTAGAGTTCTGTAATCTAAACTCAGTCACAGGTATGATATGACTGGTGACTGAGTGTGACAGAGCACGTCTTTCGATTCACTTGCACGAGGCTGATGTCGGCAAAGGCAAGGATGTCAGATACGATCTGAAAGTTTGCACGGTGCTCTATGCATACAAGTGGAAGGTTTGCGATGACACCACCAAGTAACACATCTCTTTTGAGACGGAGTGTGGCTCTGAAAAGAGCCGGTAACTCAACGTTTCGGACGGTGTGTACTCTGCCCGTCGTCAGGAGACTAAAATAGTAAAGGGTGTTTCGACATGACTTTCACGGGAGGTACCATGGCTGGGGGCAATGGGCGTATCACGTGCAAAACTTTTGTCCGCTGACGGTGCACCCGATTGCGAGATATATAACAGGACCGTCATGTGACGCTCAACCACCGTCGTTGAGCTATGCTGGTACCCCGCAAATTGTGTGGGGACGCAAGGACATGTTTTGTAAACCAGCGTAGGTTAGGCTTAGGGCGTTACGGTTAGGGTTACGATTAGGGTCACGGTTAGAGTTATAGAGTTCGGGTTGGGTTAGCGATTGAAGTTAGTGATAGAGTTAGGATTAGGATTAGGATTAGGGTAAGGTTTAGGATTAGGGTTGTTAGGGTTAGGATTGGGATTAGGATGGGTTAGGGTTGTTTCGTGCTTGTGCCTGTGCTGTAACTACCTGAGAAATGAATGAATGAATGAATGAATGAATGAATGAATGTGGGGAGGCCTCAGGAAAACCTGGCTTTGCACATGCGCACTTATAGCTTAGCCACGGTGGTTAAGTATCATACGTCGTGACGGATATGCCTCCGATTGCCGCAGACAAAGGGTTGACGAGTGCGAAGACCTCTGTTCGCCAACTTCCTGATGTGGGTCAACAGAACGCAAGCGGGTGGTGCCGTTGTGACCCTCCCCACAAAAAAAACATACCGAGACCAGAGACAAGGGATGACTCCAACTGTTTCTGTTTGGCTTTTATGTTCTGAAAAATATGGAAACTTCATCATCAAGTGTAACTCTAACCTAAGCTCTATGCTCTAACCTAACTATAATAAGATTGCCAAGGAAATTCACAGTGGAATAAGGGTGGAACCAATTATTTGTTGTGACCGCTATAAGACCATAGAGCTCTGTGCTAAGACGCACTCCGGGTTGGCTTGATTCAGCAGTACAAAGCATTCTTTATATACCCCCCGTTCAAACTAATTCAGAATTCTTAAAATTTAGTGGGCCTGACGTTTCGATCCTAGCAGGACCTTTCTTAAATTCAGAATTCGCTAAAACAATATCATCTTGGCAGTAGGCCTATCTTATAAGGACCACATTCACATGCTGGGAAATCTCGAAAAATCTTTACTCAATATTCCACCTGTATAAAGTGACCGCACAACTCTTTCTCTCCAGATAACAAATAAACCCAATACTTCATTCTGATATTTATATATATTCTATATTTTATAGTTCGGCTCATCTTTAAAAAGGTGACACAGATTATTCTGTCACAGCATTAATCATTATAGGATCACTGCTTAATCATTATAGGATCACTTCTTAATCATTACAGGATCACTTCTTAATCATTATAGGATCACTTCTTAATCATTATAGGATCACTTCTTAATCATTATAGGATCACTTCTTAATCATTACAGGATCACTTCTTAATCATTATAGGATCACTTCTTAATCATTATAGGATCACTTCTTAATCATTATAGGATCACTTCTTAATCATTATAGGATCACTTCAGCGGAGGCCGCGCAAGACCAACTACAGAATTGTCCGTATGCAAAATGGCACAGCCCGATATTTTTTGTATTTTTCACCGGCGTGCAACACGGTCGTGAGTCAGAGCCGCGCGTCCGTCCGGGCGTGCCTGTCCACCCCTTTGCAGTCGGTCAACCAAGGAGAAGAAGAAGAAGAAGTATGAAATGCCTCTCGCCCTGTTGGATATTCGCTACTCCCCCAGTCTTTCGACCGCGAACTCCTTCAGATTCCCCGCTTGCCCCTCCTCCTCGAAAAGGGAAGAGTGAACGGGTGCCGGGGGAGCACTATCGGGCAGTCGGTCATGCCTTGCACAGCCAGGAAATTCATCGCCGGGCTGGAGTTGGCATCACCTCCGCTGCACGTCCGCTCACCTCCCCTCTTCTTCCTTCTCCTCCTACCTTCTCTCTCACTCTCTCGCTCCCACTCCCCTATCTCTCTCTCTCGTGCGCTGTCTTCCTCCCTCCCATTCTCTCTCATCTTCGGTCTCTCTCTCTCCCCCCCTCTCTCTCTCCGTCTCTCTCTCCCTCTCTGTTTCCCTCTCTCCACCTCTCTCTCCCCTATCTCTCTCCCCTCTCTCCAAATATATGCCTCTCTCTCCTCACCCCTCTGTCCCTCCCTCCCCCCTCTCTCTTTCTCGCTCTCTCTCTCTCTCCCTCTCTCTCTCTCTTCCCCCTCTCTCCCCCCCTCTCTCTCTCTCTCTCTCTCTCTCTGTTTCCCTCTCTCCTCTATCTCTCTCCTCTCTCTCCCCCCTCTCTCCCACTATCTGCCTCTCTCTCCTCACCCTCACTGTCCCTCTCTCCCTCTCCTCTCTCCCCCCCTCTCCCCACCTCTCTCTCTCTCTCTCTCTCCCTATCTCTCTCACCTGTCTCTCCCCTCTCTCTCACTATCTGCCTCTCTCTCCTCACCCTCTCTCTCTCTCTCTCCCTCTCTCTCTCTCTCTCCCCCCCCCTCTCTCTCTCTCTCTCTCTCTCTCTCTTTCTCTCTCTCTTCCTCCTTTCCCCTTTGGCTATATACATCTCAGCATACAAGCCGCCCAGCTTTGCCAGCCATGCAGAAAGAGAGGACGTGCCCATCAATTATGCACGGGAGCTCGCCTCTTTGTTGAGAATGCCACTTAAAACTCGCTGGTCCCTTTTCCCTCTCATTCATCTCCAGTTTTCCCCCAATCCCATCACCCCCCCCCCAAACTCCCCTCTCCAATCCCTCCAGTCCCATCGTCGAGACACTTCCCAGGAGAGATCCCCCCAATCCACTGTCTCTCTACAGGGATTCCTCGATCATCAGCTCTGTAGTCAAGGACAGGCACGTTGGAGGAGGGATGATGGCGAACACACGCGAGCAATCTTCTCCCACCCCGACCATCTTGTCCCCCCCCCCCTTCACTATCTCATCTCCCTCTTCCGACAGAGTACCGGCACTAAAAGCATCTTTAATTGAGCCTTTTGTCCAAGAGACGGAAGAATGGAAGCTTCCCTAACCGGCGGCTGACGAAAACAACATTTTCCAGCCAGGAAACAAAGAGACAAATACCTGCGCAAAAAAAAGAAAAAAGAAAGAAAAGAAAGAATCATTGTTTCACTCGCGCACAAGAGAAGGCGAGTCATCAGAGGTATAGGCATTACTCTACCGTGCTCCATTCAAGAAGGACAAGACGGACATTGAATTGCACTTTGTAGGTAGCCAACCATTAACATCTCTGTCTACAAATGTGGGTAGTTGAGGATACATGGCCCCGATCAAGGCCGAGGGATGATATGTTTACAGCACACAAACAGACCTACACACCTTTTCAGGGAGCCTCATACATTTTCAACGCAAACCAGGCGCATTCTCGAACTCGAAGGCATACAGAAACACCATGGGAACCTCTCTTGCTTGGTATATATTCTTTCTGTCAGCATTTGACAGATGGACCAATTTCTTTCCTCTTTCCGTTTGACAATGACAAATTACAAGAGTCCGGTGTAACGTCATATACACAGCTTCACAGCTTGTCCAGAAACAAAACAAACCTGGAGAAGTACACGCAGAGCGCAGGCCTCCGCCATGCGCCACTTACCGCAATGTTAACGAACATTTCAAAGTGATCCATTAAATAATGAAGAATCCAGGATTTGATCCGAATCGTCACCAGAAAAGAATCATCCCCAGCCAGCGAGAATACCGACATACTGTACACATTTCAGAGCGATACATTTCTAACTTTTCGAAATATTTTGCTAACAGTCAGACCAACAAAACAAAACAAAACATAATATCCTTGGCGGAGCTAACAAAACAAGAAATCGAAGACGATGCTTCGCTGCGAGAAACCTGTCAAAACTGTCATGCAACAACGTGGCTGTTCAAATATTACGAGGTGGCCAGGTATAACGAAAGCCAGGCTAGAATCTATTGCATTATTTCGGGGGTTGGGAACGCAGTGCGCCCCCCCCCCCAAGAATGCAGCCCCCCCCCCCCCTTATCTTGTTAGGCTCTTTCCAGTTGTCCAACAGATTAAAATCTTTCATGCGCTAAGAACTACTACACCATGAAATAGAGGAGGAGGGGAGGAATGAGGGAGTGTCTGTCTCCGAAACATGATTTGCTACCGTTTCAGATGTGTCCCGAGACACTCATTGGTGAATCATCTATGCTGAAATAACACTTCTCGGCAAAAAGGCGACTGGTTTGTGTAAACAGAAGACCAAGATGTTTTTTTCTCAAATTAAAAAAAGGGGGAATCATTTACATTTTCTTCATGACACCGACAGAGCTTTTGCCATTGCAAGCCATCAGATCACGAACTTCCCCTATGTTTTACCAAAATCATGCATACCTTTTGAAGATGATGACATTCAAATACTGCTTCATCATTTTCTTCAAGATACTACACACCTCAGATGTCAAACTGTGCTTGTCGGTAAGGCATGCCTATGGTATAAACCAATATCAAAAAAGCAAACGAAATTTTCCAGTTTTGAAAAAAAAAATCCATTCTGCTTATTACTCATGCCCGCCGACTTCTTTCCTGTCGAGGTAAACAAGCGCACCCTTTAACCACTTGGCCTTTCTTCCCGCAATCAGTCTTATAAGTGTTTCCATGGAAACCGGGCCTTTGGGTGCCATGGCAACGCCGATGCAGTCACACAGAATTCAAGGGAGGTAGACCGGTGCAATGCAACTGCGCTGGTGCAACCGAGAGGAATAAGATTATGGTTTAATCGAAAGAATGCTTCCACACAAATTGTCCACACTTATGCACAGCAGTAAGACCAGGTGATTAGCATAACTCGTGGCTACAACTGCAAAAACGCACAGATTTCACATCATACATTTTCCTCTTCAGCGGTGTAACCAGTGTGTACTGTGCGTCATATTTATATAAATAGCGCCCTCTGTTGTATGGTGATGCACAAGGTTTCTGCCATCAACATTACAGTACATGTACATGTAATTCTGGGCATGATTTCAAGCTGAACACTGCATGCTTTCTGTGCTATATAAACCATAATATAAACCACCAAATACTCTTTGGAATGAATTACCGTACATATAAAAACAGTGCATGCTTGTTGTTGCTGCATTACTGAAAATTGACTTTAAGTAAACTAATTGATCACATAAATTATACTATAGAAAGCTTGTCATTTTGAGCATTTTGCACTGTTAGCGTTACATATTTCAGTATAGGGATAAGCACTCTCTGAAATGTCTATTCTGAATGTGACCCCTGGGAAAAAAAACTTGACACACCAGGGAGCTGTTTGCTTACAACTGACACTGACATGTTCTTAATCTTAACAAGATAGGGTTTTCAGTTTAGCCATCTGATACATAATGAAATCCAATCAAAATCCCAATCTTGGAGTTTGAACATAAATGCTTATCAGACGATTTACTTCATCGGTTTTCATCAAGAAAAACATTTGAACCAAGTACCGTACAGTCCAAGAAAACCTACACTTTTAGGCAACCCATACAATGGGAATAGTTTTGTTTTTGAGAAAGTTCTACTACATGTACTAGGATGTACCATGGAGGAATCCTCCATGCATGTACCACCATAGAGCTCTATGGTACTATAGGATGTGTGAAAGCTGTCTATAAAAAAAACAGGTTGAGGCAATTTCCAAGTCATATCTGCCTTAGAAATTCCTCGAGAATTAGTGTACACTCTTCTCAGAAAGAGGACTAATCCTTCCGTGAATGAAAGATATGCAAGCACAATGAAGCAATCAACTACAGTAGTACCCCTGTCACTGATACATCAGGCATGTGTAAAACCATCCATATCCCATTGATGTGTTTGGAAGGAGAGGCGGAGGGTTGACCATTCTGGCTGTGATAAATAATCGACATGTGATCAGCCACAGGATGCCAGCATTCCGCTCCTGGCCAATCACTGTAGTGTGGCCCTATCCAAACATTCCCTTGGTACTTGCCTGGCTCCCTTTATCACAGGCAATACCTCTGCACAAACAACCTGTATTCTTTGACCGCCTTTCACCCAAATGCCAACCTAACTTTCAAGAACTACATCCTAAACCACAGTTTCCTTATTGCCACTTTCTAGGTTTGGTGAAAGCTGTGGAAGGTTTTCCTTTCTGGTTACTAGTTCACCCCCCCCCCTCCCACCCCACATGTACATGGGTTGTTCATACTCATAGTCATTACAATTTACATGTATAAACATGGTATAAATCGACCAGCACTGCGAAGCTTACACCTGCTGTTCAACAAAAATCAAGAGTCTGCGGTCCAACCTCAGCACCAACACAATATCATTAAAGGAGCACTCTCCTTTTTCTCTCAAGAAATCCAGCAAAACCTATGAACTGCATCTTGTTCCCCAAAAGACTCCGGATACAAAATGACCGCCTCTATTCACCAAGTCAAAAAATGACACAATGCAAATCGCCTTGTCTTTACAATGTGATTTCTGCTAATTTTTTTCATTACTCAATTTCTGAGGTTACTTTCAAGTGTTCTAAATGTCATTATTAGGCGACAAATAAAATCCGTTCATCCGAAATGGGCCCAAAGAAAAACAAACACTTGGGTTCAGTTCTATGCCATGGATATAAAATGAAGTCAGGCTGGTCAGCCATCTTTGTTTGGCTAGGAACCCCCCCCCCCCCAGAAACAAATTGCTTCCCTTTTGTCTCCCCATCACCCCTGGCAACAGCCAGCCAATTAAATTGATAAGAAAAAAGAAAAGGAAAAAAAAAACAAATGCCTTGGCCTATTGCAGCTGTTCTGAGAAAATCCCCTTACCAACGCACAACCTAACCCCCTCCATTAAACTAGAAACAACAACAGCACAAAAGACCATCGGGAGAGGTGAGAGCAACTGCTTGGCGGTGCTCCGGAGTCGGGGAGGTTGGGAGGATGGAGATGCCGAGGGGGAGAACGGTGCCTTTGTGCCCGGTGGTCAATCAGTGGAGAACTTGGTCGTCCGCACAAAGGCTTCCCAACTCCCCCCTCCCTTCTGGCCCTAGGTGCACCGGTATATCTTGTTTCCTCTTGTTGTTCAGATTGCTCCCTGACAATGACCACTATTGGCAAGTCTCTCGCTCGCTCTCATTTTCTCTCTCTCTCTCTCTCTCTCTCTCTCTCTCTCTCTCTCTCACTCTCTCTCACTCTTTCTCTCCCACTCTCTCTCTCTTCCTCCCCTCTCCCTCTCTCTCACTCTCTCATTATCTCTCTCTTCCTCCCCCTCTCCCTCTGTCTCACTCTTTCTCTCTGTCTCTCTCTCTCTTCCTCCCCCTCTCCCTCTCTCACTCTCTTTCTCTCTCTCTCTTCCCCCCTCTCCCTCTCTCTCACTCTTTCTCTCTTCCTCTCTCCCTTCCTCCGCCTCTCCCTCTGTCTCACTCTTTCTCTCCCCCCTCCCTCTCTCTCACTCTTTCTCTCTTCCTCTCTCTCTTCCTCCCCCTCTCCCTCTGTCTCTCTCTCTTTCTCTCTCTCTCACTCTCTCTTTCTCTCTCTCACTCTCTCTCTCTCTCTTCCTCCCCCTCTCCCTCTCTCTCACTCTTTCTCTCTCTCACTCTCTCTGCCCAAGGCATCCTATATAGTGGTCCACAGGCTAAGAACCCATGAAAAGAAAGCTCTGGCTACCCCCACCTCAACCCTAACCCCAAAAATCATTATCGATTCTCTAATTGCAACAGGGTTCCGACAATAGCCCAAAATTAGCGGGGAAAAGGGGCAGTTGGAGGGGAATAAATAGTGCCACTGGCCATATTGGAGATTTACTTTGCAGCCGCTCATGAATAAAAACACTAATCTCATATCTGATATTATCAGTTTTCATGTTTCATTCAAGAACTGTTGCTTTATTCGACTCACTTTGTATGCATTTTGGCATCAAAACAGTGAACCCCATGTTACTCTGTCCAGTCAAATGCACTGAAACCACTGCGATGACTTGTCAAACAATTAAGCCCTAAGTCAATTTAATACAGCAGAAAAGTGGCAATATCGTACGCAGTGGATGTACCTTGCACCATGGAGCTTGCACTAACTATTGTCGAACCCCGTGCATCCAGAGTCTGTTAAGTAATATTTACAAAAGGCTATATCATTCTGATTATCTATACAACTATACAATACATGAAATCCTACAATGTGATTGGAATGAAGCACAATAGAATGGCAATTATAATCAAGTGTATGACCCCACTATGAAAGTATGTCATTCCGTTTCCTGAATTTAAATCATGAGGCATCCATCTTAAAAGATCTCCCTTGGAGCAAAAAAATCAATCAATGTGGTATTACAGTGGTATGTCTAAATCGCAGACAACAGACTGGGGATACATCAGTGTAAGTCTGGCTCCCTGCTTACAAGTATTAATATTACAGGAGACACAGAACTGATCGGGTGATGGTGTCGGGTGATAAACGTCCCTAGCGACAGGCAGGCCATGTATGATCAGATCCCTGACCCCGGTGTCATGCCAAATAGTGACGCTCATTAGCATACTGATCGCTGATTGGTCCAATACGTATGACATTCAACCACCGTAGTTGGGGTATGGTTGCGCACTACACACATATGACGCATTGTGTATGGTTGCTGGCCTAAGTAACACACGCAACGTTGGGCACTTTGGTACCAATTGACCCTAACCGTAACCGTAACCCTAACCCAAACAACTCTAATCCTAACCCCAACCTTAACCCTAACCCTAATCCTAACCCCAATCCTAATCCTAATCCAAACCCTAACCCTAATGACCTAATCCTAATATCATAACCCTAACTCTATCCCTAACGCCAACCAATCAGCGATCAGTATGCTAATGAGCGGACAGTATTTGGCAGGGACACTTTTTGGCAGGACACCTGCACTGAAGACTTTGACTACAGTCCTGTGATCTATCAAAATATCTGCAGGGCACTCAGGCCTTGTCCTACACTTTACCCTCAGTAGACCAGTGGAGCAGTCTGCCAAGATCCATTGTAGTGCACTCAGTTGCTCCACACACCCAAGGAATGTGGAGCAGCAAGGGATAATGTAACAAGACCCACATCCCTTGTTTGCAACGAGGAATGAACGATGGAAAGTGAACTTCCATCTCTTATTTAGTCTGTCCTGTGTGAACAGACACGTGGCCCAGATGCGTCACTAGCACTGTGTGCTGCTTGAGTTCTGCATAATGTTGCCACACCCTGTCTCAGAATTCTAAGATCGGAGACAACAGAGAGACAGAGATAGCAGTAGCTTTTCTGGGTGAGCGCCAGCCACGTCAACATCCACGCTCCATCAAATGATAGCCAACGGAATTCAAAGATGCATATCACACAGGGCTGAGAGAGAAGACTTGCTTCCAATGCATCACAGACATGCGGGATGTCGAGGGCCACACTTTTGGTAAACAAACTGATAGTCCCTTCCACTGAACCAAGACAAATCTGACACTGGAAAGTCAATGACCACAACCAGCTCATTCAGATGACCGGGCCTTTATTTCATTCATGAGATGTGAATCAGTTCCTTGTTTAGTGATGTGCCGCAAGTCCCCTGATATCGCATGAAGAGAGACTGCGTCTCCGGGCCCGTAATATACTTTGGGGCGCAAAATCAGCAGACAAAGAGCCGGCCAAACAATACTGCTCAGCACTGCCTGCACTAGTCCTGATTAATAGTCGGGTAGTTCTGTCACTCATTCGCCCCCAAGGGATGCGTCCAGCAGTCTGTACCTGCTAATTACTCTTCTAATCCTCTGTCATATTCGTCCCAGTGGACTTTAGGAATCACAACAATGGAAGCGGTGGAGGAACGCAAGGCCACCGAGCCGCATACCTAATGGGCTTGGACTTCAAAAGCGCGGCCACATCTTCCATCTTCTCAATCTATGATCGAGCACGTATACAATTACGCAGAGCAAATACCGACCACGCTTCTTCGCGCAACTGGAGAAACCAAAGCAAATACGATGTCACAGGGGGTAGGCTTCCCTTTTATCAATGGAGATATCATTACTGGAAAGGAACCTCAAAAGAAATACAGCACAGTCAAGAAATGAAACCAAACTCAAATTAAAGACAATTAGAAGCATGTCCAAAACAGAGACCAAAGAACAAAACAGAGACCATTATTTCTAAAAATGTACCCATTTACGATGGTTTCTTAACCAGAATTTAGACATCAAGTGAACTTAAAGGTACCGTAAACATTTTTTTTCATGGCAGTGCAACTAGGATTTGCCAAGCCTTCTTTTGACACTAACCATGAATGGGGCTGTACCACTTGTGGTAACAACAGGCGCCTGAAAAGAACAACAGTCCTGATCTTTACACTGCACTCTCCCCCTCTCTCCTTCCCCACACCCCCACCCCACCCCTTCTGGCTCCTTCAACTGTAAAGCACTGAGGTGGCATTCAGTGGTTTGGGCTGGATCTTTCCTGAGGCAAGTGGGGGTCATTTCTTTTCTTTTTGATCCACCACCTTCTTAACAGCAATCCTGGCCCTGCAGGCGCACATGCACTGGAGGAACCTGTTTCAGGCAAACACCCAGGTCCCCCCCCCCAAGGGTGAGCTTGCCAGTGTGTGGCTTGAGCCACAAAAGCTATCTCCAGTCGGTGCACAAAGTGGCATGATCTTACTGGCAAGGCCAGAAGGGGAGTGGAGGCCCTTCCACAAAGCCCAGGGAAAGTTGTTGTCCAGACACTGCGCTGGAAAAAGCCTGCTTTTTTTTGAGAGAGTGAGAGACACGCTCGAATCTTTTCTCCACTCCCACTGGAAAAAAAACACACACCTCACACTGACACCTCAAAATCGACCTCTGAGGGGACTCTGAGGAAGCATGCACAGATGGGAAGCTGGTGCAACTCAAAGCGCTCCACCAAGGATATGCACACGGGACACTGGATACCACACAACCCTGGCAATACAGCAAGGCCTGTGCTATATGCCCACCAGGCCAGTCTGAGAATTAGATCACAGATGGCCAACTGAGTACGGCTTCTCTCTTTAAACCAACTATTGCCATCAGATATTTTAATGACCTGTGGGAAGGTTTCCCACTTTTTCCCCCCTGTGTTTGGCATGCATATTTTGGGAGCCAGAAGCTGTGAAAGGACAGATTGTAGCTGATGCACTGGATCCTGAGGAAGACGAATCTCGATGGACCACAGAAGGAGCTTTACTTTTCTTTGTTGTTTCACTTTCCACAAATCCACAACTCTCCATTTGCTCTACAAGCAGCCTACTAGTACTAATAGTAGGCCAAAGTTATAGCATGAATAGACAGTGATAAGTGAATTCCCATTTAAAAAGGAAATGCAGGAACAAATTAGGACATTCTAGAGTGTCTTGATCGCTGCAGTTTCACCAGTGCTGCAATCAGAAATGTATTGCTGCACAATGCTACAGAAAGAACTTCTGACAAAATGAACCAGTAAAGAATATTGCAGTACCGGTACATGGCTGTGGTTCACACTTGTATTGCACAGTATGCACACATTATGGTATAGCTGACCAAGATCAAGGTCTGACTGATGTGACTAACATCAGTGGATCAGTAGGAATTCAGTACCCAATTCTGAGTCTGACAGATTTGAAAACAACCATCTGCTGATTGAAAACACAGCCATGAGGAGTCAGACTCAATCTTACTCACTCAAACCATCTCAATCTTACTGATCGTGGACTAAGAAGTGGTTGGAAATAGCGACTGACCAATAGCCACAAATCAACACAACCATGCATAATAGAGATACCGACATGCCTTGCTATAAGCGCGTCTGCATTTCTGGAATATGCCTGTGACCCTCGCACTAATGGGTTTGTACTTCACTCTTTCTCTTCTGATTATGGATAATTTGAATCCCTCCCATCCCTCCCACCCACCTTCCCCTCTCCCCCCTGCATATTTCACAGTCTGTCTGCACTTAGAATACCTATCTACTCCTAGTACAGCCAGCTAGCATCATTACAGTGCATGATTCACTAATGCTCAAGGTCACAGAATATCATCAACATTCACTTCATCAATGACACTATTCATTTAAAGCGACATGAACGAATCCCCTTCAGTGGCAAGTCAAATTGACAGAGAAGGCCTCAACTGTTCCTCCTCAACAAATTCCAGGTTCCCTCCACAAACATTCTCTGTGATCAGATCACATTCTGCTCCATTTGCGCATCCATTCCCAATACGAGGCATGGCTTAAGTACATGTATTGTAAGTGGCCCATCATTTCTCAATCACCCACTCCTAAAACCCTACCCAAGTTATTTTTGTCACAGTTTGCCAATAACAGCATGCACAATTTTTTTTTTAAGTCTGCCTGTATATTCCTGTTCAACCTTTTTTTTTTAACAAACGTGTGATGTTAAAATCTCCTCACATATTTGTTAGCCCTTGCACCTCTTTAAAGGAAACATTATTTTCAGCTGGCGCCCTCTCTCCTCTCTGAAAAACATGTATATCTGATAAAATTAAAGGCCCTATACAACATTGGTAAAGGTCAAAAGATTGTCACAGTTTGTTTTAAACCATAAGACATTCCAAAAAAGCAATACTGCGAAGGTGTTAGCTCAAATGGTAATCTGAGAAAGTAGAAAAAATGAAAAGAAGTAACAATTTACACACCATTCTGTAGTGTAAGAAACAGTTTATTACTCTCGAGCAATAAACTATTTGTCGATGTTTGAGTGAAGATTTCTCGAAAAGTACAGCGTCCCAGACCGTAAGATTTCAACATGAGGATTCTATCATGACCATCTCAAAACTGTGTATATTAAGCCGCGTCCGCACTGGACTTATTTTTTACCGAGCCCGTGGGTAACATTCCAATGGGTAAATCTTCCCGGCGTCCGCACTTGGACTTTCGACTCGGGTAAACTAACCGAGACGACGCAGTAAAACTAACCGACTGGCGCGTATAAATGCAAGAGGGCGCTATGGTGGTGACCTTTCACCGGATGTAAATACCATAAAACTACGACACGTCGACCCTGCTCGAAAAGTAAACAACATTGTTGTATTGGGACCATGGCACGTCACGTGGTATTTAGGGCCTCTGGCAATGCGGGGCGCCGGATGTGGTTTTTTACCGAGTCGTTTACCGAGACGTCGTGTCCGGATTGGACTTTTCGGCTCGGTTAAACTGACCTGGTCAATTTAACCGGGCAGAAGTTGGTCGGTTAAACTACCCACTGGAGTCGGGTAAGTTACCTGGGAGGAAAACTTTCTGGCTGTCCGCACTGGACTTAAAATGGTCAATTTACCCATTTGCTCGGTTAGTTTACCCATTTTAAGTCCAGTGCGGACGCGGCTTTAGAAGGAAATCTGTGGACATTGATGTTTCCTGATCTTCCCAATGTTGTATTGGGCCTTTAAGACTATTTTAATCAAACAAGGACCTTACTGGACGAGAAACCTGAAACAAAGGGCCTTTTCTTTCTGCATACAGATGCAGAATTACCAAGACATTGTGCATGTGGCTGAATGCTAAACCGAGTGATTCATGTGCTACTATTGAATACTGGAAGTATCCACAGCAATGCAGATTCCCGTTGCCTGGTCGACAGGGAGGGGCCATTGTGACACGACATAATGTAATGCTAAAGTGTGAATTCATGTAGTAATTCAATGAATGAAAAATCAATAGCGATAGTGCATGCACCGGTAGCAACATAATACAGTGCACTGCTGGGTAGGAGACATTACACTGTGGCACTGTGCGGAAATGATCAGTTATAAGAGACTGCCTGTGTGGCTGTGTGTCTGAAACAAAAAAGGGCCGGGTTACATGAGAAGTGGGGCAGCGATGCAATGTCCAACCCCAGCAGATGGAGTCTACTACTAGCAACTGCCATTCATTCAGACTGTTTCCGTCGTGCACGGCTAGCCTAAGGTCTTACTTAACATTATCATCCTTACATGACTCAGACCAATTTGGCTAGCACTATTCAAGGATAGGAGGTTTTTAATTAAAAACGCATTACTGGCTATTCTCAAAAGGACACTTAGGATCTTTTTTTGGATTTCTCTGTCTGAGAATAATGCATCTCTCTCAGATTGCTGAAGATCTGATTAAGAATTGGAGGAAGGATGGTGTCATATCACATGAGCATCGCAGGAGCGTCAATGAGTATCACATGAGCATCAATGTGCTCAAATGCCCCCCCCCAACACTCTCAATTACAAAGCAATGAATGAGTAATGATTATTAAGGATTTGCAGGGAGGAAGACATATGCAAAAAGCATAGCATGGTCTGTTTCAGGAAGAGCTGTGGTTCTTCAAATAGCCCATACAAATACAGGGGGGGGGTGGCTTTATTCTCACTACGTTTCTTGCTGACTTTCACTCATCATTTTATCTTAAAGTGATATACAAAAATGTTGCAAACTGCTTACTGACTAAAATTACCAAAATGCAAATCTCAAAATTTAGTGGGCATGATGTTCATCCTAGCAGGACCTTTCTCAAAAGCAGAGAGAAAGGTCCTGCTAGGATCGAAACGTCAGGCCCACTAAATTTTGAGAACATTTTATCTTAGTAGATGAGAACTTTCTTCACAAGAAAGTAATTGTGAACAACGGCAAAGAAAACTTCACTGGACCGGGACTTGAACAAATGACCTCAGGTTTGTCATAACAGTGCTCTTTACCATCCCAGCTATCCGGCCTTTATATGGCATTTTTCCCAAATAGTCAACTTTCTTTGCTGTGGTGTAATTCACTTTCAACTCTGAAAACTGGTGAGACTGAGGTGGGTGCGTGGGGGGGGGGGAGAGGTTCACTTTGGATCCTTGCAGTTTTATGCAGAGCCCCGATGAGTCAGAACAGACAGAGATCTGACAAGGGCGGGAAACTACAAACCCTCTGCCCCTCCACCAGGCCCCGCATCTCCACCGCTGATGAATTTTAAAACCTGCGAGTCTGGCTCTCCACCGGACTTCTTAGGTATGCACGACTTGCTGACATCCTGTCTCCTACTTGTCACTAATGCACATACTGTTTATTCTAGTCCTTATCTCTCTCCTCTCTCTATCCATCTCTCTCTCTTTCCCCCTCTATCCCATCTCTCTATCTCTCTCTCTCTCTCCCCCTCCCCCCCTCTCTGTCTATCTCTCCCTCTCTCTCCCTCTCCCTCTCTATCTCTCTCCCCACCCCTCTCTCTCTCTCCCTCCATCTCTACCTCTCTTTAACTCTCTCTCACTGTCTCCCCCTCTCTCCCTCTCTGTCTGTCTCTGTCTGTCTGTCTATCACTCTCTCTATCTCTCCACATCTCTCTCTCCACATCTATCTCCCACATCTCTCTCTCCACCTTTCTCTCCATCTCTTTCTCTGTCTGTCTCTGTATGTCTGTCTGTATGTCTCTCTCTCTCTCTCTTTCTCTCTCTTTCATCTCCCTCCCCCTCTCTCTCCTGCCTATGACTTATTACGGGTACACTTACCAAGGATGATGGCAATCAGTTGACTCACAACATCTGGACTCAGCACACCAAGATGGGAGTAGGAGGAGGAGGGGGAGGCAAGACCATCAGATCCCGAATTCCTGTCTCCTCAGAGAGGCATCACCTGGAGATAAATTTGGCATCCTGAGTCGTTGACATCCGGAGTCGAGATGTACTATGCGTAAATCAAAAAACAAGTATCAATAATCATCCCGGACAATGTCAAGATTTCACTGCCGAAATACACAATGATCAAAATAGCTGATGTGTGGTTGTTTAATTGTTGATGATAATGCACCTGTATCTGGCTCAAATAGTCCCCCTGAAAAGTAAACTGGAAGGTGTCAGTTCTTTATAGATTTCTCCCACCGGGGCCTGCCATTTCCGAGGTGCAACACCTGGAGTCAGCATGATACACCTTGTTCCCTCTCATCATCTCATGAGATCTTCACGATTCTTATCGCGTCACTTTGAATTTCACAGAAAGATAGACCTTTGGACTTTGAAACTACTCATCAAGCAAAGCCCCAAACCATATGGTCACTCTGTGTACGACACAAATTCACCAACCTCATGCAAGAACCATTCTACAGTTCATTGTAACCCAAACACTCACATATTGAGATGCTGCATGGTTGAAATTGTTTAACTATGGGTAGGAATGAGTGAGTGTCATTGAGTGCACCTTGATGCTCTTATCCTTGCTGATATTTTCATCGTGCTGCAGAAAATAACAAACAAATAACAAGAAAATAACAAATTGCGCATTAAAGCACACGTCATTAGAGACAAGGGGTAGTAGGAATGAAGTGATTCTTGACACAGTGCTCGGGCGGCTTTTGACATTTGTTGTCTTTCTCTCGTCAGTTTCGACGACGCAAAGGCAAACCAGCTGTGGCCGTCTTCCTCTTCCGCCTGGGATTTGTCAGCGCGGGAAAGGCCTACCCCCCCCCCCAACCCGCCCGAATGCCCGCCCGCCGCACATGATATCGCCATGACAACCCAGGATCTCCCATCTCCATCTTGAGCTGACCTCTGACCCGGAGTGGCGCCACGCATCCCCCCGGCTCCCGGGGGCCCTGCACAGTAGCGGACAGACTCTACAGGGGGCGTAGAGCACACAGCGCAGGGCCGGTTCAGAGTTAGCATTTGGGATGCTTCCGCCGAGCGAGGGTGCCAGTGTCCATGTATTATGCGTGCCGTCCCAAGAACCCGGCCCTTGTATCGGAACATGCCCACAGGGGGGAGGTATTTTCGTTCTGATCTCCAGAGGAGAAGAGGGAGGTGTGGAATACGTATGGGGGGGGGAATACTGAGTGACATTTTAAACGTTGCCCGTTTCTGACAAGTGAGGTCAGGATGCTAACCAAAGACAAAGTATCTTAACTGCTGGGGGTATCGGGGTCTTGGACATCCGATGCAGAGAGGGCATTCAGCGCAGGGTGACATTGTAGCCATTTCGTGCGGTGAATTGCAGATGTGCACTTTTCAGATCAGTGCATGTTGCTTTCGGTCAGTGCTCTCATTCTATAGAGGAGCTAAAGGACTACTGACTACTGACTGAAATCACTGTCCAAAACAGACAAAAAGAGACTGGGGCTGTAGCAAAATACACTTACTGTCTGTTAGATTTCAAAGATGCTCATAATATCGGTACACAAAAACAAACAAGTATTTGAAATTGTTTTAACTGAAATAAATCAATGCTGTTGCAGCATGACACAACTGACTTGGTTTTTGTGCCTCCATTTTCCATAGCATTGATCTCACTGGATCTTTCTGGACCTATGGACTGAATTCAATTCCAAAAATACAAAACACAAAAAGCAAAACACAGAGTAGCAACAGATCTTTGTAGTGAGGAGGCTTGTTTAGCCCCTGCATTCAAAATGATGAGAAATTGATTAACATTGGACATACAAAACACTATATGTATATGCATCTTTTGCCATATTTCAAAAAATTAGAGGGACTGATATTCTGATCTTAGCAGGGGGTGCATTTCACAAAGCCTTACGATGCATCGTAACTCAGCTTGCCACTGATAACCCATTGTGAGATTTCATAGGCAGCATGGTTTCTGTGTATCTCCCATCGCCTTGCGATTAATCGCAAGTTACGATGAGCTTAATGAAATCTTCCACTGGACCAGTCCTTGAGGGACCTTTCGGGAAGATACTGCAACCAGTGAAATGCAGCCTATTTCAATCTTTGAGATTTTCCAACAACAACAAAATTCAGTCATTGAAGCTGCTGACCAGTTTGCAACATGCTTGCATCACCTTGATGTTAAAAAAAAAAAAAATTCATTTTTACTGATCTCGAGCCGACACAAACATGAAACACAACAGGCTACAGGCAATCCTGACACTTGATTCTAATGAAAACAAAAAACGAATGTGCCAGGAATCCGGACCGGGCTGGATGGTGGATTCACCAACCTCAAATTTCTCCCCAAATTCTGGCCCATACTTGAAGAGATAGCCCCTGAGGGCCTCTTCCTCCTCCTCCTTCATGTGTCTAGCCGGGTTCTCTGGGCGCAATGTTTCTTGTCAGCTAGCCCACACTGGAGCCTTCCTGAGCAAAACTGAAACCCGAGCGCCCATCAAAAATTAATGGTGTGGGAAATAAATACAGGGCCCTGTGTAAGGAGAGACATGAATGAGTTAGCGTGCCAGACAACCAGTCGACTCATTCTGACAAGCAAAGCCAAACAGAAGCAGGGATTTTTTTTTAAGTGGCAAGGGGAGGGGGGGGGGGTTGGGGGGTTGGGGGTGGGTGGGTGGGGGGGGGGCTTTCCTCCGAAGGCTACCCCACAAGTACGAATGCTTACCAAGTCAGATTGCTTTTGAGCAGCTGCCCGGCGCTACTTCCTTCCTTTCATGTCGTTCATCTGCATCATCATCTTGCAAATAATGCAGTAAGAATGCAGTAAATACCTTGGGCTGTGTTCAGGTTCTTTGCTCCCCCCCCCCCTCCACACAAAGGATGCTTGGGGCTACAAGGCCCCTGGGCAACTCATTTCATCACTAACCAAACCTCTTAGATCCCTCCCAAAATGAAAAACAAACAAACAATGGATCACTGATTGAAGGAGAACATACATTTCTTTTACATAGCATTAGAAAGGTCAATGACTAGAAATTCTGCAGTTATTACCTCAAACTGTCATGAGTGATGCTGTATTATACAACTGCTTGGCTGAATAAAACTTGTCAGGGAAAACTGCCTTTGCCACAAATGCACTTCTAGTTTAGATGAGAATAAAACAAATGCCGTTGATTTCAAATTAATCCCTATAGAAACGTGCATTAAATCTTTGGATTTTTAATGAGAATGGCTTTCCACAATTCCTTTATGACATGGTGGATGCAGTATTGCAGCTTTCATGTCCTTTTAATGCACAGTCGCATACAGAATGGGCTATAAATAAAATGGTCTATGTACTCTGCAACCTTTAGCAACCTTTTGGATACCTTTGGTTTCAGCCAAACATCAAAGAATTCAATTGCAAGTGACTCATTTCAATATGATATCATTTATTCCATTTAGGACAGTCGCCTGACGACAGAGTCTACTTTCCAAAACATTAAAAGGGCATCAGTTCTCTTTAGAACCACACACAATCACAAAAGAGATATCCTTACATGGCGTCGCAGCTAACAACCCTTGACTTGCTACCTCCACCACAAACAGCCTGACATCTCATATTATCATCTATCCCAATAGATATTACTTGTGGGCCATTTCATCAAGCAATTCAAACTTCCATCGCGCCCGAAAACAAGTCTGGACACTAATCGGTTACTCCATCATGAGAATGTCAGACTGTGACAATGCCGCACAAAACCTCATTCACAACGGATGTCAGCAGCCTCGTGCTAATGGCTTTCATTTCATTGCACTGCACACTCCCGACAAGATGTGCCTTAGCGATGAAGATGTTCGGATGTCTCAATCAGTCTCCACATTCCTCTGGAGTGACCTCCCCCTTGAGTCATGAGCAACTGACGGATCTCAGTATTCTTGTCTGTCCCCTTCCCTCAATTCCTTCCTCCCTCTCCCTCCCTCCCTCCCATCCTCCCTCCCTCCATCCCATCCTCCCTCACTCCTAGCCCTTCCTCCAATAGCTCCTGTCATCGTCTCTCCAGCTCTTCTTTCTTCGAGCACGGAATCCAGCTGTGAAGCCTGCCATCTCCAGAATTGCTCAGCTGAGGGCTGCAAATTGTTTGCAGATAACCCAGCGGCCATGGGGATTATAAACCGGCAGTCTCCGCTAGGCCACACTGGCAAGGTTCTAGAATACATTCAGATGTTCAGCGCTGAAGTTGAACATGTGCAATGCAAGGCCGAGGGAATGCATGCAAATGTACATGTACTTGCTTGTTACACTCTTCTACGACTGATATTCACACGCGGGAGGTGGGGGGAGAGGGAAAAATGGGGCAATTTCAGAGCTGCAGGAAGGCAGTCGGGTGTCAACAGAAACGAGCCCAGTGATATAATACGGCCAGTCACATTGAATCAAGCTTGTGGGCGTTTTCTCCAGCAATCTCATGGGCTGGTTATTTGGAGACTACTTCTAGGTTGAAAATTGTTTACCGTACTTACAATGCCTGAGCCCAGGAGGAAACGGCCAGGGAACTTCGACCAATTTTCATTTCATCTTTGGCAAGAGTCATTCGAGAACATGGACAGGACCTTTTCAAGGTTTCGCAACGCATCCTGCGGGAAATGTCCCTGCAGTCCCGGAGTAAACACAGCCAGTCTTATTAGATCTAAGAATTATCCAAACTGTCACATTTGATTCCTTCAACATTTGCACATCATCAGAGAACCCCTGAAGTTGTGTATCCCTGAGAGTGTCGACCTTCGGGGCGCAATTCTCAGTGGCTTCACATCTGATATTGCTCTCAGAAAATTTCGTTCCCCCAGAGCTGATGGCTTTAGCAGTGGCCGTCATTGTTTGTCTGTTTGTGTCTTTGTGTTCCCGTGTTCCCATGGTAAAGCAATCGCTGACCAATAATGGTGAACTGACAGCCACTCAGCGGAGGTGCTGAAAAACATAAGTCACCAAAAAAATCCCTTGAAGTGGAGATAAAGCTATAAGCCATATGGACTTAAAAGAGTGCCATGTGTCATTCATCTCAAGAAGGTCGTTACACAAATATTTTGTTTATTACATATTGATAAAATACACCCAGCCAGAGGGGGGGGGGGGTGGAGGGGGGGGGGTTGAAATGTGCGCATTACATCATCTCTCAAGTCTCTTTTTTTTCTTCAAATCCCAGCATGAAACGGCGGTCAACTCTGTCAACACGCGACAGACGCTTAAGTCATCAACTGATCAATATGTGGGCCGCTGTTTCATGGGCATGTTTGTTTAGAACTGGGCCAGCGTTTCATTAATTGATTACAGCTCTGGCAGGATGGGCCATTATGGGGGGAGGCCTTTAATGGAATTAAAATGGACTAATTAGCATAAGGGTGGCTTGTTAATGGAGACAATGTGATCGAGTCGTGGACACAAAGGAGTCATTATTTGCATCTGCCTGCGTTGGATCTGGTCGGTCTGTAGCAGAGAAAAAGCCTATTCAACGTTCACAGAACAAATGCAAGAACAACGAATCCCCCCCAAAAAAAATGGAAAGTAGATCTCAAACACAGATGAATTTGGCACAAGAAGACGAAGAAGAAGGAGGGGGAGGAGGAGCATGAGGAAGGTGAGGAGCTGGAGCAGGAGGAGGAGCAGGATGAGCAGGAGGAGGAGGAGAAGGAAGAGGAGGAGGAGGAGGAGGTGGAGGATGAGGAGCAGAAGAAGAAACTTGTACAAAAAATCAAAACGAACAGCAAAACTTTTCCGCAATGAAAAAGACAAAGACAGAAAATCTACTCCATATTGTGTCTGTGATGTATGTTTTACCTATGGCCTAATCAGCGACAAACAAATAAACTCCAAGATTCAAAGTTTGAAATAAAAAAACAAATGCTCTAAAATAAAAAGGCTACATGCAGTGCGATAGAGACATCTCTCGATGAAAAACCACACACATCTAGCACAAACAGAAGGCCTAACCAGAGACAAATAAATACACTCCAAGATTCAAGACTTGACATTTGAAATAAAAAAAAACATATGCTCCAAAAGCAAAAGGCTACATATCAGTGCAGTAGAGACATTTCTTCATGAAAAACTCTGCGCGTGTAGCACAAACAGAATATCCAATCTCCCCCTCCCCACCCCCACGAACAATTCACAGGAATTTATTTCACTCATTCCACTTGTCCGGGCAGTGGATCAAACTCCCCATGATTGCATTTTAAATTACTAATGTCCCTCCGAAAAAAATGATTTGAAGAAGTGCTCAGGGCATGATTGTCTGTGAAAAAAAAAATAGTTGTGGCATAAAAGACCAACAGTCCGTTTCATTTACAGTAACTGATATACTTGAATGGAAATCAAGATAGCTGCTGCAGCAATTTTCTCTAAACCCCCATGGTTCCTTTTTTTTTTTTTTTTACCCAGCGGTGCACTAAAGTCTTCCGTCAAAGCCGAGCTATGTCAAATCCATTCCCGGATCTTTCATTTACTGTTGCATGCTAAATTTTCCAAGCTTGAGCGACCACTTTGTGCGTGCCGCCAGCCCCCAGAAACGTAAATAACGCAGCAATCTCGCTGGGAAATCTCGACCCTTTAGTTGCCATTCCAAACCCCCCCCCCACCCCACCCAACACCCCCCCCCTCCCCCCTCACCCTGCTCGCTTTGTGTCCTTTCCCCAGCAATCGCCCCGTTGGATGTCGGTTCCCGACAGCATCAATCAGGCAATTATGCACATGACCCGGTACCCATACCCAGGTCCTCCTGCAGATAAGCATCCAACGGAGGCAAGAGACGGTAGTCCTACACACACACACACACACACGATATATATATTAGAGGCCTTCATTGTGCCTTGCTAGTGCCCTTGTGTTGTGCCTGTCCGCTCGCACCATGAGCCAGGTCCATTGAAATTCACATCAAATAAATGATCACTTCCTCCAATCGGGCTGGAATTAGATTTGCTCCCGCACGTTCCGTTACTTATGCATAGTCAATTATTGAGTGCCCCAGCTGGGCATGGCTATAACCTTGTGAATTGCCTTCAAGTGTGTTGGCCAAAAAAATGCAGCTTTACGTAGTAAAACAAGGGTTTTTTTTTCAATTTATATCTATTTAATCTGTGATGAATTTTACATGAGATGAGTGAGAAACTGTTTACAAGCTTTTGCTTGTTAAATGCTTTATTTCTCTCCGCTTTAATATCTTTCTATTTTAAACAATGTGGGTAATTGTTATAATTGTTGAAAAAAGATCCTCCAATACAGGGAATTCAAGAATAAATCAAGAATTGATTGACATTTGAAAAGACAGCCTCTCAATCTCATACTATTTGCATGTCAATTGAAGCTTCATAGATATTGAGTTTTACAAGCTTTGTTTTTTTATCTCATTTGACTGACTATCTGCGTGGCCATAGGCCCACCCCGGTGGGATAATCTCCCTGATCAGAGCTCCAGGTGAACGAAATTAATGCAGGAAATAAGGGAATGGAGAATGACGATGGATTGTTTTATTATGACACAAACTGCCATCACACTGCAGCTGCCTCATAACTCCCAAGTATGTTGATTATAGCTCCATGGTTGTTCTAAGCTCTCAGCATTTCTCAACCTCCATTAGCTAATCTTATCCTCGGAAAGTCAGCTATTGTTTGAACAGAGAGAGAGAGAGAGAGAGAGAATTAAAGAACCTCATTTTGGGAAAGGGGGGGGGGGTGTTGTCTTGTATGTATTTAACATTGCTATGTAGGCCATGCAATAAACAGCCTCCATGGATCAGCCACTGACCCAGCTAACCCAAGAGGTCACGCCTTCAGTCTGGTTCCTGGCCTTCAGGGACTGGTAGGGGCCCAGGAATGCCATCCTGTCTGTGGGCAGAGATTGATCACTGGTCGGATGGTCTGGTATGCAGCCTCCCCCACCCCCCCCCCCACCCTCTCCTTGGATTTAGAGATGGCTCAAGCAACACAAGCTCACATATGGAGAATTCTTGCTGTCATGTTTTTTTCCCCTCCTTGATACATCATGGATACATTCAAAGAGAAAGAGAAAGAAAATTCCAACATGTCTGATGTGGCTGTGTTCTGTTGGCACCACTCTCTCATAGTCTGGCGACAATGCTGGAGGAAACCCATCTTCTGGCAGACTTCAAGAGGGAACCACAGATTGAACAATGCCAGTGGTGGCATTCCCATAGGCCAAGCCACTGACATCCATGATTCCTTCCAGTGCAGCTGCCTGCTGGGTTTGTTATCACATGGTTATCTGCGCACATCACGAACATGCCCTCATGTCTGTCTGCCTTATTTGACAATAGCCCCCCTACCCTCTCTCTCCTCTCCCCCACCATCCCCTCACCCCAACCATTCCCTGGGACCACTCAGACAGGCAGACAGACAGACAGCAAACAAAAGGGGGCTCTTTTCTTTCAAATATCAATGAGGGTTTGTAATAAGCATTGATTGCTTAGTGCTTTGCCCGGTGCCTGATGAAAAAATATCAGGCAGCTCGGGTGGGATTCGAACCCGCGACTCCTACTTTTAAGAGCAGACATCTTAACCACTTGACCACTGAGCTGGTTGAGGTTGTGTGGTGGATTCGAATAAGGTATAACCGCGGGTACAGTGCTGCATCATATAAAGCCTAAAAAAAAAAATTGTAACATGATATTTGTTGCATCATAGATATAACATGATGTTTGTTGCATCATAGATATAACATGATGTTTGCGTTGAGGAGAAAGTAATTCAGTGCAAACCCTCATTTAATTACATTCTCCTCGGTGTGAACATCGTGTTTTATCAATGGGGCTCTTTTCCCAACATGAACTTGCTTCATCAAAATTTACACACAAACAAGGAGCTAGTGTCACATTAATGTCAGGCCGATCTATTAAAGAAAAAAAGAGTACCACTGCAGATTTTTAATCAAAATGGGAATTGAGAGTGGTGACAGAAGACAACACTGTCACAATTGATCTGGCTTCTTGCTGTACAACACCTCCTGGCCATTCCGTGAAGAAGAAGAGAAAATATTAAACAGAAGCAGGAGAGAAAAGCCAACAATCTCCTGTCATAATCATCACATGCTGTTCAATCATGGAGCTCCATGGTTCAATCAGCAGCATCTATCCTTGGCTAGCCCTTCCCTTCCCCTCCCTTCCTCCCTCCCCCAGACACGTGCAGACCCATAAAACAAGACAAATTATTGTGTGGCCTTCACAGGCCCCTTTTATTGCCCGGAGTGTGGCCCATAATACTAAAGAAGTTTCGAATGAAACCTGTGGATATACATTCATTCAAAAGAAACAAAAAAAAGAAATCTGTATTGTCCAAATGTCAATCCTGGTCTGTGTATAGCCTTGTCAATGAGTAAGGGGAAATTTGAATCTAACAATTAACTCTGGCTCTCTACAAGCTTGGCTACATTACACTCTCTTGATCGAGCATGAATTCTCATCAGATTTTACATCAGTAAGAAAATGGTGCAGGTTTTTTCACACCATAATCAATAGCTCTACACTACAAGATCCCAACCTTCACTGGTGACTGACCAGCAACCTGTTTGGGATTTTTTTTTTCACTCTTCAACAAAAACAAAGAGGGTTGCCCCAACTCCATGAAAACGAGAGGGTTGTCCCTGCTCAAACGATGGGCAACTACTAATGCCATGGGCCATTATGCATTATAGGTTTCAATTAGCCTCTTAAAATAAAAATACCGGTAACTGGAAAGAGATGCCACGTGGGAGGGGGTGAAAGAGTGTGTCTGCTCAAGTTGACATCCCAATTGACTTTGTAATGTGCTCAATTTTCTGGAGGAGTGGTCGTAGGCGTGGAACAATAAGGCACGATGCCACTAATTATGATTTTACGAACAGTTTCATGCCTGCGTCACTAATGGACAGAATGTGCGCATTCGTTCACCCCGTTGGATTTCGTTATCTAAAACGAATGAAAGAAAGGGGTGGGGTGGGGGGGGGGAGAGGAGAGAAAAAAAAGGCAATATCGGTGGGATTTCAGCAGGAAAGGCACTTGCGTTCAATTGTGACTGCTCCGCTGAATGCTTCAAATCCAACTCGGAGGAACCAGCCCTGGTTTTCGGGCGACACACAGGCAAGATCCAGTGAGATAGGCACACAAGGAAAAAGGCCACGCTGAGATTAAAACCCAGCCACTATAAAATTGTCCGAGCCCGGCCCCCGTCGCCCGCACCATCCATCCGCTCTCCCCCGGTTAGGAAGTTTCATTAAAACTTACAATCCCAGGCGTCCTGCATGAGGGTATGCTCTGATGGCTCCCTCCAAATCTGATTGTCAAGTTCTTCCCACGGATCTATGAGGTTGGGGGGGGGGGGGTTGTGGGATGGTCGGTTTGATGGGGGAGGAGGGAGGGAGGGGAGGGGGGATTCGGGTCGGGGCGAGGGAATCGATGGTAATTCGTGAGCTGTGACCTAGTTCGTCGAGAGGAACTGCCCAGGGAGTCTTTAGTCTTTCCTTTTAAAATCTCGTTAGACAGGGCTTGAGTGAGATAGAGGGAGGGTGGCAGAGAGAGAGAGAGAGAGAGAGAGAGAGAAAGAGAGAGAGAGAGTGGGAGACGGAGAGAGCAGGCGGGGGAATTGAACTGAAGACACCGGCCGCTCCCTGTGCTTGTATTACCTGGAGATATTAGAACACCAGTCAGATTGGGTTTCCGTGATTCATACTGTACCCATTCAGCATACTTATTTCACCGAGTTGACTAAGATCGAGGCAGGAAATGACTTTTTTTCTCTCTCTCATTATCCGGGTCCCCCTCCCCCACATTATCTTGTTACGATCACCAGACAAATCTGATAGCTTTGTTCTGAATCCCCTGAAGCCTGAAGTCTTAAATGAATGCGCGCATTATAAGATCTTTCAAACTTTAAATGCTCCCGATTGAGTCTCATAGGATTTTTACTTAGCTAATGGATAGAAGAGCTCGCAGGAATTATCAAACTTTCAGTGGCAGAAACGCCAGTGTAACCGGAAATACGGTAGAGACAGCGTGTGAGTGGCATTCTACACAAACGACCAATGAACCAACGACCACTATGCACCACAAGAAATTATACAGCTCTTCCGAGGTGTTCCACATTTCTGGGATGTGCATATATAATAGGGGCATTTGGCAAAGGCAGAGGTCAGGCTGGATTGCAAACAACTGTCTTATTTGATTACGATGTCCAGCTGCTATTGATTCGGGAGGCAGGAGGCTTCTCGATCGCGTCCGGCCCTCTCTCTCTCTCCGGGAGGATAATTATGTCGCATCAAACCCAACCAATCAATGCGAGCCATCTTCTCTCCCCATAGCTTTAGTATTGCCCCATCAGGTTTCTCTCTCTCCCTCTCCCTCTCCCCCTCTCTTTCTCTCTCCCTCTCTCTCTCTATCGCTTACTCTTTGCGTCACTTTGCATCGACGGAGGATGGTGGGAGGAGGGAGCACGTGAGGTTGCTTCCTTGAATCATTCATGTCCAAGTTGTTTGAAATTATCGCCCGACTGTGAAACGATTATTGGCAGCCATTGATTCCTGCAGGGAGACGGATCCCAGGGGGGTCTGGCATCCTGACTCCTTCCCGAGCCCATGCCAAAGCCTGCCGAGGATTCCTTGCATTATGTCTCTAAAATGTTGGTTTTTTTTTTTGTTTACTCTGGGGACGAGGCACTGTCAGATATGAAAGGGGAGAGGCTGAAATCGCAGCTCGAAGGAAAAGTAATTGAGGTGCAGCTCCCTGCGTTTGATTGCCAATGACAGCGACCGTCCTTAAAGATGAAATACGGCATTGATTTGTTGAGTGATCAAAACCGGTTTGCATTTCAAATCTGAAACGGAGATGCTCAAATTGGTCACTCTGTACGATAATGAAATCCACAAGAAAGGGGTTTCGGCCAAAAAACAGATCTCCTGAGTTCTTGCAAAGACATGGGAAATGCAAGATTTTCACCAAAACCGGACAACACTCTGCCCATATTTTGAAAAACATGACCCGGCCATTTTTGTTTTTCAGTAGCATAATGTACTCATCAATTTCCCTGTGGGTCACTTATATCCTGCATGACCTTCATGCAATTCATTGAAATAGATAAAGGATTGTCCTGAGATAAATGACGCATTACTTGTTGGCCTTTATTTGTACAGCAGCAAGTCTGCATGTGTGGTCCATCAGATAAAATTTTGAACCCCTCCACATACGGTCATTGGCAATCTCACCGATAGGGAGGACGAAACGGAGACGCATTCTTCTAACAGTGTGACATTTCCACAAACAGCTTCAGCCGAGATGAGTCATATATGATTACATATGTTTCGGCTACAGTGCCTGTGCTGTGCTGCAACCCCACCCCCCCCCCAAAAAAAAAAAAAAAATCAAAAGTGTTACCGTTAGTTGCTGAACGGAGGCAGGGGTAGGGAGGCAGGGACTGGCTGGCATGACTAAGAGGGATAGAGAGATGTGTGGTGTGGGCCTCGAGTCCACTGATGTGGCAGGCCTTTCTGGCAATATAGGGGCAGGGCATGCCGGCGATGCTCAACAGGGCGGACTCTGCTGGGCCGTCGCGGTGGAACGGGTCCTCAAGGAAGAAGCTCTTGGGATTTGTGTTTTTCTTGTTGCTTTTGTCTCCCAAAATTCTGATGACTATCGCAGATGGGCATCTCATAATTCCACTAATCCATGCGCAAAGGGAGGGAGAGGGACTGAGAAGGCCCGATCCGAATCTCCTACTGGGATTGCCGGGAGAATTTGTCAGTCTGAATACTAGGGGAAGGAGGGAGGGAGGGAGGGAGGGAGGGGGACAGGCAGTCTGAGAGAATACATAACAGGCCGCTCATTTGGGACGAGATGGAAACTGGGGGACTAAAACCATCAGCTATATACCGGTCCTCGTCCGGGCAACAGAAAGACGGAGCCGACGATAAATTACATTTTCTGGTCCCTCCATTAGGGGCTCCGATACAATCATAATCCAGAATTGGCAGGGAGATCTTAGGGGGACGGACGGTCTCTGAGTAGGATTACACGGAGCGGCGATGCTCCTGCGACCAGACAGCGGTCAAATTATGATTCATCCGCCGGGGCTTGGATGCATTGATTGTAACGGATACATTTCTGTATTGTTACGGGGCAATCGCAGCCACGGCCCAACCCCGCCCTGCCGTGCGCATGTCGCCGGAGCCCTGCCGATGAAACGAAATACATAATGAGTAAGAGAAGAAAGAGTGAGGGTTTCTCTTATGCGGGAGGTTGAGGAAAGGGAGGGTTGCAAAGGCAGATGCAGAAGGGCGGAATTAGGGAATGAAATATTCCGTTAATCCCGCACTTGAATGTGACACGTTTAATGAAGCGGACAAACAAACCCCGGTGTGCTCATTCCATGCATACGGCACACTGTGGCACTCCGCTTCGTTGCACACGGAAATAATTCTCCAGATTTCTTGTGCACACTCTTCATATGAGGGCGCGGACTGTTGCTCTTGACTGGTGCGCCGGACTGCGCAAATAGAATTTGGGCAGGGCGGCATGGATGATGTTTACCGCGGACTGTGGGCGGGGACGCCGCCAGGTTGTCTGGGGTACACGACATGCTCACGTCTTTCACGACGTCCCAATCGTGCCAGAGCAACTGTTTCTCATGCTTGTCAAAAGACAGTCAAGCCCCCCCCCCCCCCCCAGCCTGCCCAATGGCACTAATGTGTACTTGAATCAACATGCCCCTCAAGGAACTCGAAGTGAATGAACTGAATACCGATGAAACAAAACAAAAGTTCTGCCACAAATTGGAAATGAAACTGCCAAAGTCAGAACGGCCTGCCATTTTTATTCGAGCTGAAACCTCTCAAAAATCAACTGTAGTTTCAAAGCAGTTTTCCCAAGTACGGGTAAAGCAAAAGAAAGGAGTACCAACCCCTTTAAGAAAACGGCACTGGGAAATTGATATTCCAAGGTTTTTTCTGGGTCTTTTTCATAAGCGTCCTTGGGACGTTAGTTCCTTCCTGTCGACTTTGGCGCGCTATGATTACTTTCTGTTCATTACTGACAAGCTGGAACAGCTCCAGAATTAAAATGCCCCCCACGCACGCACGCACGCTCACACGCACACACACACACACACGTGCCTACTGCCTACCTAGCTAGGTGTGCTCCCTGCTAACCTGTCAGACGAAACATCCTTAATGAAATAAGTCTCCTTGCTTCAGGCGTGGCCCAGTGTTAAGTGCATCGTTGCTAACTGTGGAGAAGTGTGGCTGGCGGCCCAGCTGATTAAGACTGGCAGGTTTCTCAGGCCCAGGCGTGGACATGCCTAGCATTGAGCATAAGTGCTCACAGAGTGCATTTTCCAAAGGCAAGGGAGAGAGGAGGGGGGGGGGGGTTGGCAAACCCTGTCAATCCGTATTATGCATTTTCACACAATTTCACAAGAAGTAGCAAGGGAAGGCCATTTGGAGTGTACAAAGTGTTAGAGCATCAAGTCCAATAGACTTAATATAATTTATCCAAACATAACAACATTACACATTTGCAATTCATACTCCCTAACGCCAGAATACATGCACTACCGGTATATGTAATGCAGCATCTGCACAGTATACAGTACAGTACATGTACATGTACATGTATGAAAAGAGATAGCGGTGCTAGGCTGGACTTAACAAAACCTTGCGATGCATCGTAACTCAACTTACGATGGATAACCCATCGTAAGTTGTGATAGGCCGTATGGTTTCTGTGCATCGCTCATCACCTTGCGATTGATCGTAAGGTCTTATCTAATCTGAATGCGTAAACGATAACACATTATGTCATTCTTAACATTTAGGCGATAGCTGAGCACTTGGAGCGCCACCTATAATTCTTTATTATAGATATTGAAATTAATACACTTTTCACATCGGAATTACACACTTTGCCAGCTCGATCCTTTACCACACTGCTCTGTTTAAAATGCGTGTGTTAAGCAGTTAACAACCGACTATATTCACATCCTCGGAGAATACAACGTCCAGGAAAAACCTTCCATATAGTTTATACTGAAAACTTAAGGACCTTTTCGGGACCCATTTAGACTTGTCAAGTTTAAAGTACAGTATCATAACACATATCAAAATACAGTCATGCTGGCTGTGGCATTGAGATGCATATTGTGATAAGAAAACAGGACCCAACGTGAATAAACAAATCCAAAACCCACAGACTGCATTTACAGCTTTTGAATGACAGCCCTGGAGTACAAGCCATGTTTTCCTTTTTCAGAGAAAATGCCCTTAATAAATGCCAGCACTGACAAGGTCGTATACCAGCTGCAGACAGATGGCCCTGCAAAAAGCAGGGTTACCAGTATGTGTGACTGCAGTCTTGGTTCAAGATGTTGTTGGTTTGGCCAATTGGGTAGCTGACTGTGATCCGCAGTGTACACACGGGTATGTAATTGCACACATGCAGATCATTGGGTACCATATTCATCGTGCCCTCGCGCGTCAGGCGCTAGAGTATCTCTACCAACAACGTCTTGAACCAAGACTAGTGCTACTGCAGCATTGTGAAACCCCACAAGTAAATTTACAGTCACCAGCAATACATTGCATTTGCAGACACAATGTTCTGGGACATGATTGTGTGGTCATGTACTACTGCCAAAATAATAATAATAAATCACCAATGGCATGCCGAATATACAGGTGAATGAGCAGCATGAATCAGACTTTCACATAAAATAACCCCCGACATAGATGGCATGGTCCTCTCCAAATATCCCTTTAATTCTTTCAGTTACCTGTGCACCTACCCTGCAGGCTGCACTGAGCTAAATGTTGGGGGAGGAGGGGAGGAGGGGGGAGGGGCTCACCACACTCTACAGCACTTGCACTGCCTGCCCCCCAGCAGACATGCAGGTACTGCTGGTACTTGGTAGTTACATGGGATCACTCTTTTTCTTTCTTTTTTACGGCCCCATCAGCCCATTGCCAGGTAGTTTAATAGCTTTTGGTCTCCCCTCCCTCCATCCTGCAAAGGAGGACCCCTAATTTGAGCCCATAAAACTGCCTGGCAAGGATGGGAGCCTTTGTGCAGCCACTGTCTCTGCCAGCAAGGTGATGGGGCATTCAGGTAAACAAAAGGGATCGAGGACAGATGAGGTCACCAACAATTGCTGGGGACTGGTGGTCAGGCTTTCTTTTTGTCAGTGAACTCTGTACAATGTAGTGGATCCGGTGTGCACAGAAGACAGCGCATCCTCCTCTGACTTCTGCTTGTTACAAGTTAGTGTAGTGATGTAAACTGAATGGTTGACTTTGGTTTTCACACAGTCTGACTTAATTCACTGGATAAGTGATAGGTTTGGGGTAACACCATGCAATTTCTCTTTTGTCAGTCAGTGTGTGGTTCTGAAAAGAACCGGAAGAACTTGACATTTCAAACAGTATACAGTGTACTCTGTTCTTCTTCAGGAGACTGCTGGATTCTAACTAGGAGAGGGACTTTTGTAGTGGAGAATGGGATCCTGAAAGTGGAGATTCATTGGAGTAAATAACAATCGCGAGATTAATGGCCATGGTCTTCTTGAACTTCTCCAATCATCAGGATTTTTACATTTATCATGAGTCAATTTTTGCCTTGAAATTGTTAATCACAATGGAAATGCCTGTTTGAAATTTCAAAAATGGCCCCCATCAAACTATCACACTAGTTTTTGCAAATAGTATGTAACTTTTGTTCAGTGACGTCAGACAAAACTTTGATTATTCTTGGACCATTTAATCACAATCACATACGATCCATGAATGTGATACATGTGTAACTCTCTCACAAATGAGGATACCTTGCTAAGAATTCAAAGTACAATTCTGGATAGCTTCCTTTCAAACCATCTTAAGTTCCTACAAAAGACACAATGGGCAAGCAGAAACAATGTTGTTTTTTTCCCACCTGGTCGAAACAAGACTGAAAAGTGCAGCAATATTCATTATTGGTGCTGTCTTTTATCAGAGGACAGCAATACTTGACAACAGCAAGCCAGGATTTCTACTGGGGTCATCGGGACAAGGAGACCATAGGCTGTGTGGTCTTGGCCCCCATTCAAAGATTGCCATAAGCATCCCTTCCATCGGTCCAGTGGAATCCTCTTGTGATGGAAACTCAAGAACCAAATTCCAGTGGGGGGGGGGGAGAGAGGAAAGTTGAGCCCTTTTCATAAGACGATGAAAAAAACTCTCAAGGTTTGAGAAAATGTCTCATGCAAGAGAAATCTTACAAAAGTGCTATCATGTGAAAGGTTACCAATACTTCAGAGTGACAGATGTCCCTGGTGAACCCTTGAGAGATTTTAGTTTGGGACTTCCGACAAATTTTCAGCATGAAATTGCAAAGTACAATTTTTTTTCAACATCGTTTGAACGAAAAGGGCTTTAAAGAAAATGGAGTTTTAAGGTTTCCTTGTGGTGTTCACACCGGATTATCAAGTATGTGCCTTGACCTGATCGTTCACAATAATTTTTGTGGTGAGAAGTCCAGCGCGAATGTGGCTTGAGATTTGAAAAAAATCTGATCGATTCGGGATATGAGGGCCAGCAACTGGAAGCTGGGATCACGTCCGGCCAAATAACAATTGCACTATGCTGCATGTGGTATCACTTTGCACTTCAACTCTGAGATATTTCTGCGATCCCCGAGAGAGCTGAGATCGGCCCATTCCATGGGACTCGTACTCAGACCAATTCTGCTAGACTGCTTCCTTCCCAGACTTTCCCACATACTGCCCCCCCAACAACAACAAAATAAAAACAAAAAATCTGAGGGAAGATTTTTTTGCATGAATGTCTTCAGGATGGTGTTTTTCCCCACCCCTCTGTTCCCTCGAGGAATCGGCCACAACTGGCATGAAGAATAACTAATCAAAGTATGTTGACAAGTTGACCCGCTGAGCAGAAGTGCAGCTCTACTCCTAAAGCAGCTGGTCAGAAGCCAGTGTTATCCACAGGAGGGGGGGAGTCGTCTTCTCTAAGACAACCTCACCAGGGACAGGGAGCTCATTGCTATGGCCTATACAAAAAGGAGGGTACACAATCTGCAAAGAGCCCAATTTCCGGACATTCCAAATTTGAGACATCACTTCTTCAGGAAGTTTGTATTGGTAATGGTATCGGACACTGCGTGAAATTTGAGCGCTTGAAAATCTGCTGTTTTCGAGAAAATAGGAAATTTGTTGGATTTCCAATAATCGCTCTCAAATTCAATCATTGGAACAGAGTTCCTTTTACTAACATCGCCCTCTACATCTGTAAAAGGTAAACAATTAATTTTGTTTCCATGGTTTTTATCATGACATGGTTGACAGATTGACATGAAACTTACGTAGGTAGGTGCATTATTTTAGGTGCGCGTCAAGTCTGACAAAAGTATGGAAGGAGTTCTTTGACCTTCGCAAATAGGGTACCCTACCTTTAATTACCCAGTAAGGCTTTGTCGTGGGACCATCTTCAAAATTACTACCTGTGACTACAAATAGCAAATGCGTCATTGGAGTGGACAGCCAGTACAACCATTAAATTCAGCTACTTCTACTTTCCAGTGCCGGGCTGTGCATTCAGGTTTCTCAGTTTAATATAAGCAAAATCAATTTGTTAATTATACTGGAACTGTAACTGGCTTTGAATTAAAATAATAACACAGCATTTAGGATGGAAATAATCTGCAGTATCAGTGCACCAGTCCCCTTTATAGCCAGCCCTTCCCTTTGATCTCACCCTACCAGCTTTCCTCTTTGTCCTTTGTTTCTCATCTGTGTCCTATTCCCTCTCTTCCCCCTTCCTTCGTGTACATGCATCTGTTTTGTCCTTGTCACTCTGCCTTTGAGAAAGGTCCTGCTAGGATCGAAACATCAGGCCCACTAAATTTTGAGATTTGCATTTTGGTAATTTAAGTCAGCAAGCAGTTTGCAACATTTTTGTATATCACAGCAGGAAGCAGTCAGCCTGAAACACATCAACTCCATTCTCATCATCAAGAGTTGCAAGAGTTGCAAGATTTCTTGTCAACCATCCACAGGTCTTCACAAATCCATTTTAAGTCGGACAAACACAAAAGAAGAGGACAAAATTTGATTCCTCACATATATTAAGCTCGGGTCCATCAAGATATTACAGATGGCAACTGAAGACCTGGCTCTGATTGTGATCTATCCCTTTTCCAAGATGAACTGCTTAACCCCGGAGATTTGTTGCCCCGGGTTAAGCATTTCTTACTTACCCCCGGGTTTGTTAACCCTGGGTTGTGTTTGCCCTCTTTCAAGTCGTTGGACGACAACATAGAAATCTAAATCCAGCCCTCAGAAATGTTGCTTTGCGCAATACCATTGCGAGTGAAATGCAGTGCCACTCTTCACTCATAGCTAGCACACGCTATCCCCCCCCCCCTGGTCATAGCTTGCATGCGTACAAAGTTGAATGTGGGCCTTTTCTTGGCCTGCAAACCATTGAGGGCTGCCAGGACAACTGCGCACACGCTCGTACACATGTATGTATGGACTATGGACACTGACTGCTGTGTGCATAGGATGGCAGCATAGGATGCTTGCCGTGTGTAGCTTGGGTCCAGCGTGGTAGTGCTGTGAGCATGCGTCTGGCCTCATCCCTGCCTGCTGCCATACCTGGAAGAGACCACCTTGTATTCCACGCTTGGACAAGGCTACTGCAAATGCCCAGTCCCCACTCCTTCCCCAACCAACCCCTGAATAAGGATCTGACACAAACCAGCCTCACAGGAAACCAGACCCTCTCAGTTACTCAGGGACCACCTCAACAGCTAGCATCCCACATCATACCCAGATAGCAGGCAAACACCCCTGCTTGGTAAAGAATGCACAGATGTTTGGGGGCTGGAGTTTTTTTTCTTTTGAGGGGGATGGGCAACCAGAAGCATTACCATTTTTGTTCATGTGAAGAAAAAAAACCCAGACTGGACAAAACCCAGCAGCAAAGTTATTCCTCAAAGGATGTGGGGAACATTAATCAATAATATAGACTGTGGAGATGCCCCATGAGACTGTGCTCCAACTACAGGTCATTAATCACAGACCACATAATAACTACAGCCTACGGGGTGCTCTGTGTCCCAGTAAAATAGGCAGGCACATGCAAAATATCCAGCCTGAAATGGGATAACCATGCCGAGATATTGGATTGATGACAGGCATCTACATATTACATGCACAGTGACAATTTGACTCACTGACTGAACATGTACAGTACATGTACAAAAATGTACATTGTATACACATGTTCATGTACATCATACATCAATTACATGTACATTGTGCATTTACTTTATAGCTATATAGGGTGCACTGTTCATGTACACATGGTGTTCTGTAGAAGGCATTCCTGACAACCACACAATGTATAAACATCAGAGGTGTTAATTATGCACAACATGTAGGCAATAAACAAGCCCTAAAAGTAAAACTAATCAAGCTGGCTGGTGGCTGGAAATGAACTCATCTGGAATCATTAGCAAAAACAGAGAGAATGAGGGTGAGATTTACCCTATTTTTTTTTGAAGTGTTGGATTTGGATGTCAGGTTATTTAGTGAAGGGGGGAGGGGGGTAGGTGTTTCCTTGGAATCCCTCTGAACCAAAGCTTCTTAAGAGCCAGTTCCCCTACTCTCATTGATTTTTAATTCTTTCCGCCACTATGCGGTGTATGGAGGGCAGCACAGAGGATGGAGGGAGGCTCTATGAAGCACTAATCTATCTCCGGCCCTCCCCATTAAAACACCCCCCTCTTCCCTTTCAGAAGCCAGCCCAGTACTTAACTCCTCCAAAGGGGGCTCAGCCCGGCCCTGCCAGGCCTTGAAAAGGCTCCCCTAATGGACACTAACAAAGAAGACAGGGGACTGGCTATCTTTTCTTCTCTCTCTTCCTCTCACTGCCCCCTCTCCCACCCTCCCTCCCTCTCTCTCCCCAACACTCTGTCTCTCACTCCACCTCTCTCTGTCTGTCTCTCTGTATGTCTATGTTTGTCTCTCTCTCCACCCCCCCCCCCTCTCTCTCTCTCCTTCTCTCTCCCCCTTCTCTCCCCCCCCCTTCTCTCTCTCTCTCTCTCTCTCTCGCTCTCTCCATCTCTCAGCCCTCTCTCTCTTCCTCTCTCTATCCATCTCTATATATATCTATCTCCCCTTTTCTCTCTCTCTCCCTCTCTCTCAGTCTCAACCCCCTCTCTCTCTCTATCTCTCTCTCTCTTCCCCTCTCTCTCTCTCCCATCTCTTTCCCTCTCTCTCTCTCTCTCTCTCTCTCTCTCTCTTCCTCTCCCTCTCTCAGATGAATTACATATAATACTGTTTGCTGACTGCAAGCTCACTTGGAGCCAGTTCTAAAGGAGGGAGGGGGGGGGGGGTTGGCGGCTTTGGGAGCAAGTATGCAGCACAGTCATGGATCTGATTGTGTCTGTGATTATGCATGAGACGCTGGGGTGAAACATAAAAGGGGACCGCATACAAACAGAGCGAGAGAAAAAAAGGAGGAGAAAAAAGAAGCTTGGCCACTGGCTGGTCCTTTGAAAAGAGTGAGAGGACTGCATGGGGCTGTTAAGATGGAGTTGCCAGACTGAAGAATTTTTTTCTTTTTATCTTCACTTCCACTTTCAGGATGTCTGTCTCAGCTAACCCCTCCACCCTCTCCCACTGCCTGGTGTGTTGTGTACTGCTTAAAGGCCCAATACAACACTAGGAAGATCGGAAAAAAACAAAGGTCACAATTTACAAAGTTTGTAGATGGTCATGATAGAATCCTCATGTTTAAATTTTAAAACTGGGATGCTGTACTTTTCGAGAAATCTTCACTGAAACATCGACAAATAGTTTATTACTTTTGAGTGATAAACTACTTCTTACACTACAGCATGGTGCATAAACCATGACGTTTTTGTGCATGTTTCTACTTCCTCAGATTACCATTTGAGCTCAAACTTTTGCAGTATTGCTTTTTTGGTTGAATGGTTTAACACACAAACTGTGGCAATCTTTTGAACTTTACCAATGTTGTATAGGGCCTTTAACTGTTTGCATTCAGAACCTTTCTAGGAAAGAGTCTTCTGATGTTACCCAGACTGGTGACAAGGCCCACTGCACACAAAAAAACAAACCAATACCTTCCTTATTGTAGACTTTTGGAGTTCTTTGGTAATTACTTTCTCCTTGCCAGAATTACTTCACAAAGGGAGGGGGGGGGGGTAAATGACACCAGGTTAAAACAGAGTTGCTCCAAGAGTACCAATTGAAGAGAATGGACACTTCACGGTCCCATTATCTTGAATCAGGATTTCTGACAAACATAGAATGATTATCTGCAGGGGTATATAGCCTATAGGGCGGTTTTACACCTAACTCACTGTTGCTTTTCCCATGTCCATTTTCCCACAACTTCTTTGCATGGGCACAGCCGAATTCTCCACAGCCAAATGCCCGGGTTTTCACTGCTTGACCAAAACACAAAGTGCTTCTTTGCATTAAAAAAGGAAACCCACACATGCAAGAGTTAAGGAGGCAGGGAATGTCAACTCAAGGCAGCCAGCCTGCCAGCCAACAGTCACTGGACTGACTGGAGTTTAGACTAATTGCTTGCATTTTCCTCATGAGGACCTGGGCCCCCAGATCTGGACAGATGTTCCCAGTGTGTCCCAGTTGTTTGTGTTGGCCATATTCCGGGTCTACCAATTCATATCACTTAGGAGGAGTGTCAGTCATATGACCCTCTCTAGAGACTGAGGCTGTGTTTTTTTAATCTATGTATATAAAACTTGATGGGTTGGCCAGTATTACTATTAGTAAGGCCTTGTAGAGTATGACTTCTCATGGCAGAATTCCGGCAACTGAGTAGACATGTAGTCCGTGGACATACCATGCCATTGTACTTTCCCCCCTTTTGCCCCTAGGCCTTGCAGTAGCACTGTCAAGACAGGGCCACTTCAGTCACAAGGCATCTGCATCCGGAAGTTACAATTAACAAAACAAATACGACATTTTTTATCAACTCTACATGAAGAGAGCCCTCCTGCACTATGTTATTACATCAGTATGTTCCAGTCATTGTATAGCCCATCCGCCTGTATCGATCTTCTTTGGTGTCCCCCATTTCTCTCTATGTGTTTTGAATTTTAGATTTTCTTGGAGATTTCAACCCCCCCCCCCCCCGTCCGAGATGGTTGGGGAATCCCTCATTCATCCCTTCCCCACTTTGTTCTGTCCCCTCTCTCCCCCCTCCTCTGTGTGTGTCTCTCTCTCTCCCTCTCTCTCTCTCTCTCTCCCCCTCCTCTGTGCGTGTGACTGTGTGTGAGTCTCTCTCTCTCTCCATCTCTCTCTCTCTCTCTCTCTCTCTCTCTCCATCTCTCTCTCTCTCTCTCTCTCTCTCTCTCTCCCTCCTCTGTGTGTGAGTCTCTCTCTCCATCTCTCTCCTCTCTCTCTCCCTCCTCTCTGTGCATGCGAGTCTCTCTCTCCATCTCTCTGTCTTTTTCTCCGTTTCTGTCTCTGCCTCTCCTCTCTCTCTCTCTCTCTCTCTCTCTCTCTCTCTCTCTCTCTCTCTCTCTCTCTCTCTATCTCTCTCTCTATCTCTCTCTTCTCTCCCTCTCTCTTTACACCTTGTTGACACATTACTTGAGGGCAAAATGCAATTAGAACCAACCCTACATGGCTGGAAACTGAGCCAATACAAATGCACTAAAGCTGGGCGGAATAAAAAAAAAAGAGAAGAAAGAAAGAGAGCCAAAAAGAGAGTGGAGAGAGGAGAGAGGAGAGATAGAGAGAGAGGGAGAGAGAGAGAGAGAGAGAGAGAGAGAGAGGGGAGGGAGGGAGAGAGAGACAGGAGAGAGGAGAGAGGAGAGAGGAGAGAGAGGAGAGAGAGACAGACATATAGATAGACATACAGACACTGAACAGAGAGAGACAGAAGACAGAGAGTGAGAGACAGAGACAGAGACGAAGACAGAGACGGAGACAAAGACAGAGACATACAAAGACAGAGACAGAGAGATGGGGGCAGAGAGATAGAGACGGAGACAGAGACAAAGACTGTGACAGAGAGATACAGAGACAGAGGCAGTGAGACAGAGACAGAGACATAGACAGATAGAGAGAGAATAAAAACAGGCCTGGCTGGAGCATAGCTCGAGCAAGGTGGGGTAGGGGTGGGGGGGGGGGGTACACAGCTCTATAGCCTGAATGACTGGGTGATTATCATGTGCAAATGGGCAAGACAAAAGGGGCTGGAAAGGCAAATAAGGGCCCAGCATTCAGAGGGATCAAAGCCTGCCTTCCCACAATGCACACACATACACACACCACCACCACCACCAATGCCAGGCCATGGCAGATTATGCTAAGCTGTGGTAGGCAGAAAAACACAAACCCTGAGAATAACAGTTTCTTGCCAGGTCCAGCCTGTTTGGATTGGACAGGGAAGTCTGTGAGCTGCTTTTCAAACACAGGGGCCTGCCTCTGCTCAATAGCAAATCTTCTGGGCCCTGTTTGGACTGGGCTTTGTGTGTGTGTGTGCGTGTGCATACAACACATGGAGATGGTGGTTACTTAACTGATTCCGAGTCCAGTATATTATGAAATGTCCTCTCAACAAACTGGGCGACCCCCTTTTCATCCCGAAAGAAAGGAGTGCAGTTCAGGTTTACCAATCCGAAACTGTAATTTAACCATCATCCCTGATTAATACCGAGGCGAGCCCATTCCATACCAACCATGGATTTGGGTCAATGGTCTTTTTGACACAAACAACCAAGCAAGTTTTGTGGGAAGTTCACTGGACTCAAGCAGATCTGGCTAGTCTTTGAACGGAAAGTAATATTTACGAATTTGGTGCTAACACACTTGCTGACTGGAATGATATGAAGTATAGAAATCAGAATAGTCAGAGAGCTTTATGTCTATATCCATTAATCATCCTTCTTATCTCAGAGACAAAAGGTTTCAAAATTTAGGAGGTACATGTACATATGTATTTTAAAATGACTGCAGAAATAGGGCCTTTTGGAAGTTACAGGATAATCTGAATACATGTATACCAACCTAACAATGGGAAATTCCGCGCAGGACAGATTAGAAAAAAATCAAGTCTATTCTGAAATGTGCAATAAGCAATATGCTATGCACATGTTTCAACGCATCAATCATTACATGTGTGGAATCACATAGGCTGGACAAACAAATCGGTCAAATTTCAAGTCAAGTCTCGTGGTCTGTTCAAATCCTTGGTAGACATGTGGCTGAGACTATGAGAGGAGCAGCTCATTAGGGACCTCTTCACAGGCACAAAGTACAAGGCTTCCCCTGATATAAAAGAACTCCAGCAAAGCTGGAGTACTCTGTGTGCAAACACACCACTCACTCAGCACAATAAATGAGCCCTTATCTGTCCAGTACAAAAAAAGTGCAATTGATGTTAACAACGTTGTTTTAACAATCAGCCAACCATATGAGGGCAAAGCTTTGCTCCAAAGGGCAAGCTGAACAAACTGGCTAAAAGTAAAACCTCATGTTGTCACATTGTAGGGTCAAGTAAAGCCCCGTCCACACTGGACTTTTTGGGAGGGAACTATTAAACTAACATAACAGCAAAATGGGTAACTTGACCATTTTAAAGTCTAGTGCGGACAGCCCAGGAAGTTTTCCTCCTAGGTAACTTACAGGCTCCAATGGGTATGCAATGGGTAAGTTTGTCGCAATGACTCGGTTAAATTGACCTGGTCAGTTTAACCAAATCGAAAAGTCTAAAGCGGATGCAAATTTTTTATGCATTTGCATGTAGTCAGTCGGGGGGGGGGGGGGTCCATGCTTGTCTACTCACTGCAGGGACTGCATAGCCTTGCTGAAAACTTACTGTTTCTCAATGTATTATGGAACTCTTGGACTGGCCAATTTCACAGAGAGACGTTTTGTGCGATGACATCATCCACTGAACAGTCAATAGTTATTTTGCTTTCAAAGAGGCCCCATTGTGAAACGCTCCCTCTTCCAGATAATAGTAATTAGAAGGAAGACACAGAACTTTGAAGGAAGGGCAAGATGAAAACAAAAATCAGTACTGTAAGAGTGAGAGGAAAAACATTGATCTCAGTTTGATGTAGAAATTCATGCAAAGGGGATTTTGTGTATCCCATGTCCTGCACAGTGTGCCCTGTGAATGATGTCCAACATGGCCAGCGAGTCTGTCTCTGCTGTTGAGAGATCCAATGCCAGCAAGTGTTGAATTAGAGGGAAAATCCCAATCTCTCTGTCTCTCTTATTTAATGGCCCTCTGGGGCACCCATAACACAACCAGAAAGAGGGAAAAGCATGGGAGAAAATCCTCACCATTATACTAGGGAAGCTGTGCTGCTACTTGTCTGTCAAAACACATCCATTGTGGGGGCTCCAGGGGCAAGTTCTGCCAATGACCTCCGGGGGTGGAGGATATGAAAACAATAACAAGTGAGGAAACAGGAGGGCTACAGCTACAGGATCAGGACAGGGCCTGGGCGAGAGCAAGGAGGGGGGAGGAAGAAGGATCAGGGCAGAGGTTGAAGGTGCCCTCAACTAATTGGCAAAAGTGGTTGGGGGTTGGGGGGCGGGGGGGGGGGGGGGGGTTGGAGGCACTACTGGTTATAGTAATAGTCCAGGTCTTGGCAGAACTGGGCCACCTGAGTATAGGTCGACTTCTTCCAAGGCCTGGTTTGCACATCACACACACACACACTAGGCACACTAAACAGAGCAGAGCCTACAAAGTACAATGGCCAGTGGGTGGTGGCCTGCCTAACAGCATTTCTATAGCACCAAGGCCAGTCAGACGCTGAGCTATGCCCCAAATGCTTTTAGAACTATAGTGTTAAAACGGCTAATATACATTTTCTTTGTCACTCTAAATGCCAAAGTGTGGAAATCTCTCTGATTCGGGTCTAATAGTAATCCCTTGGCAGACTGCATGTACTACTACTACTAGGTGCCACCCAACAACTTTTTTTGGGGGGGGGGATATTTCCTTCAGCTATGGTTAAGTGTGAAATACATGACATGGTGTATACAACCTACATCAGGGTTCTCACTTTTCATTCTAAGTTAGCACAATGCTCATTGAAATAAACTTTGACCTGAACCTGTACTAGAAGTTCCCAGATAAAGTACTGGTGGTCTACACGATGATGTATCAAGAGTCTACTACAGTTGAAGTTATTGCATTCGCAATCATAGCAATGATTGTTGATAGAAACTTGTGATAATTTGTCCCAGAAGGTCTCAGTGAGATTTTCCACTCAGAAAAACCCCCGATATTGACGATGTGATGTCTAAAAATAGTAAAATCGCATGGTGAATGTTTTTGCATCTAACTTTAGTCGTGTTTACAGTTTTGCACTATTATGGGGCATAATGAAAGGGGGAGTTGCATAAACCGCTCTTTCAAAAGTCAGCCATTATCTTATTTTTATTTTCTGATTTCAACAACCCCTGAAGTGAAGAAAAATATGAAATCATCCGACCGTCACGAGTAGAGACCTGGGGATAAAAATCGAGACAGATCTCTCACTGTATAGCCCTTCACACCAAACCAAGCAAATGAGATCAATCATGTTCAAGTTTGTTTACGTGCGGTGATCCAGAAAGTTGCACTGTGGGCATGGTGGGGCCTGCAAGGTTTCAATGAACCTGCTTTGCACCATACCTCCTTGCACGTGCATTTTTCCAAAAAAAAATTCGGCAACAATTTTTCAGGTTTGACGGGTTATTACAATGGACTCGGGGGAAGTTGTCTCGCTTCCTTGCACTTACAGAGCAAAGGGTTTCATTCTCTCTCCGCTCTCTCGGATTTGTGAACACGTTTTGAATAAATGTTTGAACATGTTTTGAATCCGTAGATACGTGTGGACTACAGTACTCGGGCACGGCGTGGGAATGGGAAACATACTGGCAAAGGAAACAAGCACATACCGGTACATGTACAATATGAATGGATCAGAGCCATGGGTAGGTCAGACTGACTTTTTGTCAACGGGTGTTGGAAGAACACCCTGTATGCATACAGATGTATACACCCTTGTACAATGCGTGCGCGGCAATTTTCATAGTCTCCAGCGAATTGCAGAAAACACTGACAAACTATAGGCTTGCAAGCAACCATCATTATCATGCGTCTACTCTAGAGTGTAGCTCATCAATCATTCATATCGCCTTCGTTGCATGCACTTTACATAACTTGCCATGATACAAAAAGTACAGCAATGGTAAAGTGGGAATCATTCCATGTTAATTTTTGTTCAGGAGTCTAATTCACCAACGTTGGTCCGCAAATCCTGACCTCGAAGCATATTAACAATGAAGCTACATGTAGTAGTGTACGGTTTAGTGGGTTATAGATCACATTAGGGCCGTTTCCACTACACACAAAAAACCGCGATTATTTGGATCGCTATTTGAATCGCGATCCAAACTCCACTTTTTTTTTGTGTGACGACACAATAAACGAGATTATTAGTGGGATTTGAATCGCGATTCGGACTCCACTAAGAGTGAGACTTTTTCAAAAAATTGTGATGTGTATGGGAACGCTCCGCGCAAATCGCAGCAGTTTTTTTGTCCCACAATGCATTGCGCGCGCACGCCATTTCCTGCCAGCAGCTTACTGCCAGGAAGTGCGGCACAACAGAGTTTTGTTTACGCTTGTCAGTGTGTGCCGCCATTTTCAATCGGCAATTCCGGCATTTACCAAGCTCACTTTCGTCTAAAATGGCGGTGATTTTATGCTGAAAGTACCCCCAAAACCGTTGCCTACGTTCTCTCTCTTGTTGATGAAGCCTGCGCTGAATATGCCGATAAATCTTGACAGCAGAATTTGGTCGTCCCATCGTTGCAACACGCAACTGTCTCTAGCTCTGTTGTCAACAACGCTGTATCGCACAGCACGCGCGCGCGGGAGAGTCAGGTCAACTCAGGGTCAATCTTTCAGGAAAGCCGCATGCGCAGTGCGACCACACAGCTAACCGCAATCCACTCGGCTCGCAATTATTTGCGACGCGATTTTTTGGCCTGTGTGGACACGAAAAAAAAAAAAAAGGTTTTAAATCGCGATTCAAATCGCGATTATTCTGTAGTGGAAATGTGCCTATAATGGCTGCAGATTTTCCTCAATGGTTCACAGGCTGGTTTCACAAGGACAAACTAAAATTCCCACACATCGGACAGAAATCTTATCACAAGAATACTCATTTTTTATTGAGCTTCACAAAAACTTCTGAATCTTCCAATGAGAATGCCCACTGGTTGACAATCAAAACAGATCATTTGGTATAACGGAACAAGAGAAATAACATATACATAATGGGATTATCAATCCATAACAACATTTGTACAAATGTGGAAAATAAATCATAAATTCTTACTGTATAGCATCTCAACGGAAAAATAACGAAACCCTGCAAGCATCCCTGACAGGGAATTCGTTTTAGGAAAAAACAGAGAAAAAACTCAACCCGAAACTCAAGGTATATGGTTTAACAAAAATAACTTCAAAACTCAAATCAAATCAGGTAACTTTGCATTCAACTGAAACACAATTTGTTGGCTCACTATATCAACTGTAATAGTTGGATTTATCATCCTTAGTCTTAAAAGATGCAAGAGGCAGTTTAACAATATTGACTAACGAAATAAATGTCTCGTAACAAAATAAATGTCTTGTAGTGGAAAACCAGAAACAGTTGATTGTGTATGGTGTCAACTCTTAAGGTCAATGCAGATTTCAAGATGATTTTTTTTCTAAAAACTCAACCCCCCAAAAACAAGAATAATGCACGCATCGGTCTGATAATTGATAGGATTACTAGACATGGTTAAAAATTACAGATTGCAAGCATAAATACAAGATAGTTGCTGTTTGAACCCCAACAACAATGGTGTATATTTCTTCTCACGTAATCCTGCACACAAAGCATTTACTACATCGTCATGTTGTTTTGTTCCACACTTAATTCTGTGCACCTCTGCTGTCCACCAAACACAGGCAACTTCCCTTTGAAAAAAAACCCAAGCCACCAAAACTTGCCCCACAGTCACAGAGTTCTTGTATCACACATGTACCCCCTTGTACAGTACATATCCTGAACAATAAACCATGTTGAACTTCCCTTTATTTATATTTCAAGACATCCACGGTTATCACAAGGACTAATCAAAATGCTGTCTCTACATTATTCATATACTAACCATTCACAATTTGATGCCTTTGTCGACTGAGTCTAGTTCTCACAAGATAACATGCAGGCTTAAATACTGGTTTCTTTAATATCTACTTTGCGCCTCTTTATATCGTTCTTCTCTCGTTCTTATTTTACAAAGACAGGTGGATTATTCTTACAATATGTTACATTATTAACGAAGCACTGGTACGAGTTGAGACAGAATTATTTACAAAAGAACCAAAAATGATGCGACGACACTTGGTGAGATGCACACTCACTTGGATCTAGCATCCATCGCATATTTATCAGGTACACTTTCATACAAGAAGAGCATCTCGGTGTTGGCATCCGATCAGAGACCAACCCCACGTTTTGCGCAAGGATTTCCCGCGCAGAAAACCCTCACCAATTTACAGAAAAAGGCCACGATTCAATTTTGTTGAAAAAAAAAACCGACGTCTGGATCGAGACTGTGATCGAGATCATAATTATGCATGTGTCATTTGCGAAATATCTGACACAAGATTGGGAACTGTTTTTTTAACATTAACTGGCACCAGATTTCTGGTTTAAGATTTGAAATCAAGGGTGTCTAATTACGAACTAATGAAGTAACCTGGACCCCACTCCCAACATAGGAACACTGGGATTTTAAATTGTGAGTGTTTTTAAAATGGCCGATGAAAATGAATACAGAATCTGAAACAAGGTCTCTACAACAAACAGGCCTCTCGATCAACCACGATTGAGGCTGTTCAGCAACCGTCTTGGGCATTATTAATTCGTCTTCCCAATTTGCCAGTGAGACTCCAATGCCAATGGTGATTCTTGCCAAATGGTTTAGCAAATCTCTACATTCAAGCCAAATGTAGAGTGTAGACAAATCGTCGCCTTTTCCAAATTGCAATTTCACTACCTCATTTCTTTTGACATACACCCCTCCATTTGCTGTGCTATCTCTCTCTCTATTCTATCCTTGGGTGATAACACTCGGCACAGTTTTAGGAAGAGTGCGTACACCTTTTGTCACAAACCACTGCTTCGTCAGATGCAAAGGTTTCAACAATCCAGTGCAAGCTGTGCAAAGACAGGACCATGCACAAAATGAGCAGCCACATATTATATTATGCAAATGTTCCTGACCACCAATGCTGTGGGATGTTCAGCATGCCTTCACCATGACTCCAGGACTGCTCCTTATCCAAGGCCTCTGCCACACACTCAACTCAAACCCCAGCAAAAATCTTTTGAGGCATGCCATGACAAATTACCAATTTGGCGGGTTGTGACCTTTTCAGTGGCACAATGCTTGGGCAGCCTCTCTTGGTAAAAAAAAGAGCCCACCGCCTGCCAAGACAGCGTGTGAATCACTCCACAAACTTGCCTCGGATAAACAAAACCTGACAATGGCCCTGGACCCTCAGACCATGGCCCCTTATTCCTCCATGCTCAGACATGGGATAAATTGTGAAGTTGTTCCATTGAGAGGGGGGGGGGGGGTAGCATTCAGTGCTTCCTGTGACCTGTGGTATCCCCAAGCCACCACCCCCTGATAAAAAAAGGATTATTTGAAGTGGTCCAGGGGAATGTCTCTCCATCATGAGTGATCTTCAGAGTCTATCCATGGTCTGTTCAACCCATGGTCCTAGTACAGTCTGGGCTCCCGTTGGTTTTATGAATTGTACATGTACATGTATTTCCCTTACCCCCCCCCCCCCCCAACACAAGCAAGGGCGTTTGGATAGTGAGCCTGCAGTTTGGGAGTGGGGAAGCAAGGCTAGGCCTGGTGCATAAATCAATGCTAAAATAATAAATGCCGCTGCAATCTGGACAAAAGGCAGAACAAATAGACCTGGGCTGAGGGGAGAAAACCACACCAACTCATAAACCATCATTCTCAGCAGACAAATTGGTGTGCAAGGGGATTGTGTGGCATGGAGGGGGGGGGGGGAGAGAGTTTGTTCTGAATAACCTTCAGAAGGTGACTCTCAGAAAGACTGTACAACAACAAACAAGTTGGGGTAGAGAGAACAAAGATACAGGATTGTCCATACTGACTGAACAGGAAGCAAAGTGGACAGTCAACTTGAAAAAGAAAACACGAAAACAATGGTTGATTTTTTTTCGGGAAAGAGGCACTATTGATTATTCACTGCGGTTGTTTTCCCAAAAAACATTTTTTGATTTTTTTTTTATATTCCTGTAGTGTGGGTGGAGCTTCAAATCTTCAACAGAAAATAGATTGAGCAAGGGAAGGGAATGGTTTCAAAATTGGAGATCGGTTTTGATTTTTCATTCATTATTTGAGGCACTTGTCCACTGACTAAGGCCCCCCCTCCCCTTCCCCCGAAAAAGCAAAAAAAACCAGCAAAATGAGGTGATACACCAACAACTTAAAAACCGAGACACTTTCTTTTGGAATATTTATTTTTTATTATAAAATACTGATTTGATAAATACACAGAGGCAACCTTTATACAGCAATGTACATTATCAAACAAATCTTGGCAAAAAGCTTCAGAATGGATCAGTGCAGGCTACAGAATAAAAACACCATGATGTTCCCAGAAGGTCGATGCCATTTTTCTCTCTCATCTCTCCACCATGGACCTCTATGGGAGTCTAGTCTACATTACGTTTGTAAAATGTACTTTAAAGCTTGAACATCAACGCCCTTCCATTTTGGTTAGCTGGCAATTTGTTCTTTGTGAACATCCATGGAGTACTTGACAGATTTTGCCCCCCCCCCCAACCCGTAAGACGAGAGATGTACAAAACACATTGGCAAAGCAACACCATTGGCATGAATCGTAAGAATCTAGTGAACACTTACTGACGCAGACAATTTGGTTTTGGTTTTCTATGACAACTTCAACTTGTCATCATAACTGCTGTGTGATCTTTGTTCATACAGGCACACCTTTTTTTTATGCGGTGCACATTTAAGATTCACCCCGTCAAGGTCTGGAGATTTTTTGCCGTTGCACTGTTGCTCCATGCATGACATGGGAATTTGGCCTAGCGACTCAGTCCAAGCCCACTGCGTGGAATTATCTCGTGCTCGACTGAACCACTATGCATTATGCATGGCGTGCCTCCCTACCCTCTCCCTCCCCTACATTCACATCACAGTTACACGTACGCGGCATGAATAATCAGACCACATGCCTATACGCAGAGCACGGCAGCCAATGTAGCATTGCTGTCAGGCCCCCGTGTACATGTACTCAGCTTGCCAAAAAAACAAACCCAACAATTACCAAGAATAGTCAACGTTCACATTCACCATTCACGACTGTTCTATACATTATATAATATAGTCAACACACATTTGTTTACTTGTCTAGAATGTGCAGTTTTGGTGCGCACAAGGCAATTAAATTGTACAACCCTTGCACAGTGCACTGACAACAAGTGCAGAATGTGAAATACACGTATATACAATGATTCAGTTTCTATCTTTTCCTCGTTTTTTTTTACTTAAGTTCTGTGATAATGATTTCAAATATATAACCCTTTACAGGTTAGGACTGTGACATACGAAGGATACAGGATTGAACATACGTACAAGTACATTTATCTCATAAAATCTTCAATCTATTAGTTTTGTTTAGGTTTGGTTTCAATGGTGAAGATCTTTTTTATTTTAAACATTTTTCTTTTTTTTTCAATTTCTTTATACAGTCTGACTCACAAAAGACATTGGGCATTCTTCTGTAGATTTGCAATATGCCAAATTTATTATTCAAATTGTTTTGGGTTTTTTTAGGTTTGGTTTCAATGGTGCTGATATTTTTGTTTTTATTTTTCAAGTTGTCCATTTTTAAACAGTTTATTCTCACAAAAGACATTTGGGCATTCCTCTGTAGATTTGCAATATGCCAAGTGCATACTGAACACTGAACAGCTAGCTCCACTAAGTCCAATGTATGCCCAAGCCACACCACACAGGCAGACTTTGGAATTTACAAACACAGAGATCAATTTGGATTCATGCACAGATTAGAGCGATTGTGAGTTTTAAGAGCGCCAAAGTAAACACATTCCTCAGCCAGATATCCTACTGCTGGGGGTGTACAATGTCTACTGGTAAGCAGGCTTTCTGGACAGGCACAGTATTATACTATTAGTAAGACTTGCTACTGCCAACAAAGGACGAGCTGTGAAAATACATGACGCATTGGATTTGAAAAAAAAAAGTAGCAATCAATGGTGCATGTGGACATCACAGTTGGTGATTTGCAATTGTTATTAGCATTATTGATGGCCTGAATTATCCGACTCGTTTTCATTAAGTTCAATCCTGAGTGTGTGCAAGAAAATGAACGTATGATCTAACCAACACAAATGACACAATAGACCCCAAGCCACCGAGCCATTTCTTCTAATCCAGAAAGGTGTACATTATATCCTTGTTTTTCACAAATTTTCAATACAACATAACAGGGTGAAGAACCTCCATGTTTTAACTTCCTTGTATGGGCAGACTGGCAACTTCCCTGGGCCTTGTGAAGAATACTATACCCACAGGGCACCTCTTAATAATCATAACAATATACCCTTACAATTATTAACATGGATTTTCTATACAAACTTTTCTTTCCTTAGTAAGAAAACTCTGAGCCTCTGCCAGAAGCCAAAGAACAATGGAGATTTAAGATTGGTCTTTCTTTTACCGGGAAGTGGAGTATGTCAGCTATTGTCTGGTATTTAGTGCCGTGGCAAGTTCATCTAATGCACGCTGGCATGCTGCAAATACTCCTCACACAAGTATTTCAGCCCGATTCAAGAGACTGTGTCTTGGCCCGTACACAAGTACTGCTGCGGTTAAGTCTCAGTGCGAGGAAGAATGCACAGAGACAAGCAGACGCCAGGCTGAGAGGGGGGGTTGAAGGAAAGGCTACTGCGGCCACGCTGCAAGCCCCTTTAAAGAGAATTCCATTGCAGGGAGGCAGCCCCAGAGACCCGCGAAATTGATCTCCCCACAGAAAATGCAGCAGGAGATTGATGTCAATTTGGGCACAGGTGATGGGGATTTGAAGTTTGAGGAGTTGCAGGCGTGGGACTGCTGTGGCATCTCTCTCTCTCTCTTCACTCTCCCTGGTATCGCACACCCCCTTGGCTCCTGGCTCTGCAGACAGGCTGGGCCCTAGCACAACCCAGCTCACAGAAGGTCTTGGGTCTCGGGAGGGCAATGGCCTGCCAGAAAAGGTCAACCCGCACAGTCCTTGCCAATGCCATCTTTTCCAAGTTGCAAACCGAGACGGAGCCAGAAATGGAAACAGCAGAATTTCACTGCCCTGACATCTGCTTGGGCCCCTTTCTTTGTTTTCAAACCTGGCAACCTGGGCTTTCAAAGCAAAGAGGAATTCCATTCCACACCATTTATCAAGGAATTCTTCAGTGAAAAAAGAAGTATGGTAAATTCCCTGATCACTGTGATCAGAGGAAAAGTTGCACACCTCAGATGCCTGTTTACAAGTCACTTAATAGCAAGTAAAATCTATTTGGATAAATCATGATTTGTTTTTGCTCAAGTACATCAATCATATTTAGTTGAGTGGGTTTCAACATTCAAGGATTTGTTTTTTGTTTTTTTGGGGGGGTCTATTGGCAATTCTAGATTTCCTTTTCCAATTTCCATGAAATACAGTGATAACTTGATAAGGCATTTATCATTTCAACAATATTTAAGAAAACCGGATGTCTCCATCAACACTTTGCTTGAAGTGACAAAAAAAACATCTGGAAGGTTATCAAGGTTTCAAAATTTGAGAATCAACAGACCACTGAAACATACACATTTGTAGGATTGAAAAGAAAAGAAAAAAACAAGAACACAAACTCGGTTACCATAATGTCTGATACCTGTATTGGCGTGTTCACTGTGAAGCTCATAATTATTTAAACCAACAGCGAATATCATCATCACCGTTTGCCTGGAGCAAACACCCTCTTGCCTGATCAGCATATCCCCTTGCGCTCCCAAGCTCTCGCATCCTCCCTGTGTCTGACTAGACCTCAAGGGATGCGCTGAATTTTTTTTTCTTTCCTCGTGGCTAATGGGAGTGCAGTCAAGTGGCCATTACAGAGAGCGAGGCAGGGAGGGAGAGCGAGAGAGAGATGGAGAGAGAGAGAGCGAGAGAGCCTTGCCTAGTTCCCTTCTTTAGCAAAACCCATGGTCCAAAAATTCACAGCCAGCACCCACTACTACTACACTGGCAGTCAACTGTGACAGAACATGGGCCGCGAACCGTTGCAATATTAACTCCATCCAACGGCAGGGCTTTGGCACGAGTGACTCACATGCTTTCTGCGCGTGCCCGTCAACGAGTTCACACTGAATTCCAATGAGCAGGGTGTCAGGCAGAGGCTACATGCTCCGGGCAAAAACTAAAACGGTGAGGATATTTTCCTCGGTATTTTTATTTATTTTTTAAGCAATCTTGAAAGAGGGGACTGACTGTGTCAGCTATGGGTTATCACTTATCTCAATAAAAAAAACCAACAAAGAAACACAAATCAAGGGAATAGATTTTTAAAAATCCGTCTTAAGTCTGAACTACAATATAAAACTCACAAGTTACATATGGAATAATTATTTCTGTCTGATAAAACCTTTGATTCTAAAAAACAAAATAAAATTGTAATACATGTACATTTTATCTCAGTGACTGCTTGTACATTGACTGATGGTAAAAATTCAACTAGTAGAGCAGAGAAGAGGGGAGAAAAAACCTCACCGGGGTCAACTTGGGTTTGCTCAAGCAGAATACATTCAATCCCCATATATTGCCTATAACACACTCCTTCCCCAACATGAAAAAAAAAACTAGCTGTGTAGTGCGGTGCTGTGTTGGATTAAACCTTTGTACCCTTTTGCTTCCCCATCAACAAAAAAGAGGGGGTGGGGAATGAGGAGGGAGAGCTCCATGCTGTAAGCATATGCAGCACATAACTCAATGCTGCTGCCCAGTGCAAACACGGGCTATTTGTCGGCACCTCCGTAAATATCCCCAAAACCTATAGGATTTCTGGCGGGGTTTTATTCGGAATCCACGGCTTGATAAAAGGTGAGAGGGTGGCATAAAAAAAAAAAAAAAAAAACAACGCCAGATGACTGGCAGGAAATGAGTTGGTCCTTTTCTGGTTAATTATAAATATGGAAAGATTTAATCTACTTTACCAAGAATTACTTGCGAGAGGGCCACATACAGAAGGTATCTGATCAGTTGATGAGTAGTAAAAGACGACTATAATCTGCAGTTTCTGCACTAGCTTTATGCTGACATGTACCGGTAACTCGGTAAGTCAATCCATGAGTACGTTCCAACTGAAAACCAGATGATTTCTCTTTGTTTCTAATTCAAGGAAAACCACGCCAGTCAATCCCTCTGCTCTCCATGGTGGTAACGCAACACCCCTTTTAGAACAGAATCTGGGGAAATGGATCCGGCCACCTGATGTTAATACCCACATGGCATACGGTTTGTTTAACTATAACCTGGGTCAATCAATCTCTGTGGATATCGGATGAAATACATTTTGTAACATCAAAGGATTGCTCGAAGGAATCGATGCCATTCGACGGTCTCTTTCTCACCCAGTTTTTTTTTTCAATGACTCTTCCTGTGTTAGAACTTAACACAATAATTGGTGGCATCACCAACTGATTTACAAGACATATCTTCGCCTACTGTGCCTCATACAAGACAACGAACCAAAAAGGGGAAAAAAACATACCCAGTGTTTTTGAGTGGGGTGGGGGGCAAAATGAGGCCCTTGTTCTGCCTTTTGAAGAGGGCAATACAATGGGGGGTCAGCTTTAAGCCCCCACATTAATCACACATGGTCTGGCCTACTGCCACACTACACACAGGCAGCAGCCCGCTCAAGGTCTCTGGTCTCTCTTCCCTCCACTGGTCTGGCTCTGCCCAGTACTGGGCATGTTTCCCTGGCCCCACTTTCAGGGATCACCACCAACTCCCACATACCAACAGATGACCCTGAGATGGCAGTCATTTCCCCCACTTCTCTGCTTTCCATCTTCGGGTCTTGGCAGTTTCCTTTCCCATTTGTTTTTAACACCAATTTCCACAGTTGTCTCTTTTCTTATGACTCTCACAGAGGCATAACTTGTTGAACATGCGACATGACTAGTTTATGATAGACTTTGATTTTACAGTTGTACACAGTAAGTTTTTCCTATCGCTCCTATTTTTTTTAAACTATCAATTTGCAGTATATTTCACCTGTTTCAGTACGTCGCCTTGTTTGCCCGATTCACAATGACAGTAAATCTTTGAGTTTTTGCCCAAAGGGTAAAAAGAACACTACTCATGGCGACGAAGCAATACGTTTCGTGGACAAGACTTTAAAAACACACAAATCAAAAGGTCGATTCACACTCTTGATAAAAAACCAGCTCAAGCCTTGCGTAAAAAGCTGAACAGTAAAAATTACACTCATGCAGTTGACAATGTGAATGGCTGGTTGATCAGTGGTACAATTCGGCACAGTATCATCAGTCACCATTGCGACTTTTATCATTTTGGACTTTTTTTTTCTTCTTCTTCGCTTACAACTGACAGCATATGTACAAGATTGCACCCACCTGGTACTGTTCAGGGCCAGGGATGGGTGGATGGATGGTTTCCATGGCGATATCCAACACTACTGCTTAGCTTGCTCACAATTCTCACACAAGCTCACAAAGTCACACCGACAGTTACAAGCAGTTGGGTTTTAAATTTCTTTAAGCACGAGACTGCCAGACGAGATTGCCAATCCACCAACAGTGGAGCCGGAACCGACACGGCATTGCAGTCATGCTGACAACTTGGCTTCACCAAAAACAAAACAAAAAATCCTCATTGCATTTTTTTTGTCGTTTATCTTGTGGGAGAGCAGCGTTACAAGTTAGTTAAAACAATTTAGAGCTTATTCTTGCTGGCGTTGGCATCATACATTCGTGGGCGGCTGTTTGGGCTGAAATATCGAGCAGATGCGCGAGTAGAATATGGACCAGGAGCGCACGGTCTTCCCGGACCAAATCCAGACCCCACTGGTGATGCCCACCACTAAGAGCATGAGATACTTGATCATGTAGACCAAAAAGTCGGGGTAGGAGAGATCGGTGAAGGAGCGGGTGCCCTGGCAGGAGAAGCTGTACGGTATGCAGTTCTGCTTGCGCCACTGCTCCTGCCACCGCTCGTGGTTGGACTGCTCGTAGAAGTAGCAGCCGATGACCACCGAGGCGGGCAGCGTGTAGAGGACCGAGAAGAGCCCGATGCGCATCATCAGCTTCTCCAGCTTGTCCGTCTTGTTGCCGTCCTGCTTCATGAAAGTCCGGATGCGGAAGAGGGCGATAAATCCGGTCAGGAGGAAGATGGAGCCGATGATCAGGTAGACGAAGAGCGGGGCCAGGACAAAGCCGCGCAGGGCGTTGATGTTGGACATGCCCGTGTAGCAGACCCCGGCCAGGGGGTCGCCGTCGATCTCGCCCACGGCCAGGATGACGATGGTCTTGATGGCCGGGATGGACCAGGCGGCAAAGTGGAAATACTGCGAGTTGCGCTCGATGGCCTCGTGGCCCCACTTCATGCCAGCGGCCAGGAACCAGGTCAGACTGAGGATGACCCACCACAGCGAGGAGGCCATGCTGAAGTAGTACAGCAACATGAAGAGGATGGTACAGCCTTCCTTCTTGGGGCCCTGCGACAGGGTCCATAGCCTTCCGGGTGCAGTGGGTCGGTTGCAGGAGACGGTGTCGGCCAAGAAAAATCCACTGATGTAGACGACAGAGATGACAAAGTAGCAGCCGGAGAGGAAAATGATCGGCCGCTCCGGGTACTTGAAACGGCTGCGGTCGATGAGAAACGTCAGGACAGTGAAGAGGGACGAGACCGCGCAGAGGAACGCCCAGGAACCGATCCAGATACGGGCAAAGCGCTGCTCGCTGGTGTTGTTGAAGTACATGTGGCAGGGGGCGCCGCAGTTCTTGGCCCCCATGAACTCGTACTGCCAGTCGTGGTCCACCATGAGCTCCTTGGGGCAGGAGAACTCCACCGGCTTGGACAGCGAGGTGGTGGGCGGCAGCTTGGTCACGTTGGGCGGGGTGGTGGGCGGCATGGTGAACTTGTCCGAGGTCCGGTTGCGGTCGAAGCAGAGGCCCGTCTCGGGGAACTTGTCGCAGTCCAGGCTGGCCGGCCAGGAGAAGCCGAACTTGTTCATGAGCTCCTCGCAGCCGCTGCGAGCGCTCAGGCAGAGCGACTTGCATGGCTGCAGGGCAGGCTGGTCGGGGATGCGGGCGCAGAAGGGAGCGTACATGGAGCAGAGGAAGTACTTGAGATCCACCGAGCACTGCACCTTGACCAGCGGGTAGAACTGGTGCACCTCCAGGCCGGCCTCGTCCTGTCTCTGGTGGTTCAGCAGGTTGGGCATGATGGTCTCGTTGTAGGGGACGTCCTGGCACAGCGGAATGGTGATGGGCTCGCAGCGGCCGTACGAAATGCTGCCGATCTGACACTGGACGGCCGAAAGTCGGCACAGGAGGACGACGGCGAGAGCGGCAATGCGGCCGGCAAATCCCGCCAAATCGGCCCCTTTCCTCACCGCCATGTTGTCAGCTGGTTACTCGTATCCCTCCGTTAATAGCAGGTCATCGAGACAGCGACGATCACAGCTTGGATTCGAGTGAAATACTGCCGATATTTTCGTCCAGGAATGGAAAATTGTTGAGCTGAGCGGTGGAGCTACTGCCCGATGGAGGATCACGCGTACAGTTGGTGCCATAGAGTGAGGTGGGCACACTGTGGTCACACAGACGGCTCAGCGCATAATGTTTACCATATCGTATCTGCTTTGTGGCTGGCCCAATGGCTGAACCTGACGTCACGAGGAGGTTTCTATTACCCCTAAATCTCGCTCACCAGCGCGCGCGCATTAGCATAGAGAATAGAAAAAACAAAAACGGAGGGAAAATGGGAGAAGCCAGTACGTTTCCGTGTAGAAAGCTATACCTAACTGATACATTTCATAAAGATAAATCTTCAATATATTATTGGTGAGGACCAATAAAGTAAAGAATCAATTCACAAACAGGCGAATCCACATCTTTAGAAACGGTCAAATGCTAAGTGCGTTCTACCCAATCAGCGCCCTCCGTCAAATCACATGATCATCACTTGAACAAAGCGGTGATGACAGGTGCACAAAGCGAGGAGCAAATTGCGGCACATATTAAAGGTGATTCCGGCACGAACCCCTCACTCAAAGTGAAAAATTCAAACCCTTTTTTCGCTGCTTTATTAAGGCGAAGGCACGCCACGATCATATCTCCTCACCCAAATCTAAATATAATTAACTGCTCCCCTACTTTCTCTTCGACTGCACTTATCAAAATGAACTTTCCACTTGTTTACGGTCAACATTATTTTGTCCATTTACTGTCCAACCAAGCGGAAAGCGGTGACTAAAACTTACTCAAAGAAGCACATTAAATCAGCGGCGCACGATTCGCATGGGAAAGACAGGGGGGGGGGGTATGAGCCACACGTCCAGGGATGTGACCCTTGGAGATTTGGGGGTTTCCTAATTAATCAGTGAATAACTTCCTGCATGGTTTCCTTAATTGTTTCCTATAATTATTAGTTTGCAGAATTGTTCACCATCTTCTGATCCTCTATTGCATGCTCTAAGGGATATGTCAGGCTACCGCTACCGGGCATCCTGTTCCATGCAGTTGTTGCAATTGCATAGGGGATATCATTCAGTTCACCAAGGGATGCTGCATTTTTTACGTCTGACGCGTTAAAAACAATCCGGTCTTGGGGATGGGGGGGGGGGGGTCCACTTCAGACTCATTTGTGTATTCATGATCATTTTGAAATTGTGAAGATGCATGAAAACAGTTTGAAAACTGATCCAGCGTGAGGTAATTATCAACTGAAATTCAAAAGGGACGTTATAGATTTCTAGGAAAAAGGCCTTGCAAAGAAACAATTGTGATCAATATGTTTTAATTGTAGGCCTCCAGCAACATTTTGTTTACCTAAGCCTTTGCAGATTTCTTAAAAGAGTACATCGCTGAAGAAAAGAACATTTCAGGGAAAAGGGAAACCCAGCTAGAATAAACAAAACCTGCAGGTTTATTGACGGCGGGTTTACAGAAATTAGGAAGATGATCTGACATTGTGGGAATTATTTCCTGTAGAACATTACCCAAAGCCAGAAAAGTTTCTGGCTCGAGTCAAGAATCTCTCATCTTTATAACTTATAAGGTGATATACAAAAATGTTGCAAACTGCTTACTGACTAAAATTACCAAAATGTAAATCTTAAAATTTAGTTTCGATCCTAGCAGGACCTTTCTCTGCCTTTGAGAAAGGTCCTGCTAGGATCGAAACGTCAGGCCCACTAAATTTTAAGATCTTTATAACTTATAAGACTCAACATTTAGTGAGCCTGATGTTTCGATCCTAGCAGGACCCTTCTCAAAGGCAGAGAAAGGTCCTGCTAGGATCGAAACGTCAGCCCCACTAAATTTTGAGATCTGCATACATTTTGGTAATTTTAGTCAGTAAGCAGTTTGCAACATTTTTGTATACCACCTTTAATCTTTATATGACAATAAAGTAAACCACTGAGGTAAAACTGACTGGGAGCCTTGAAGCATGGAGGAATGCTTGAAGCATTTAGAGGTAATATACAAAAATGGTACAACTTGCTTCCTGACTAAAAATAAATGGGATAAATAAAACCAGAACTGTCCGGTCCACAAAAAATTCTGAGCCTTCTAAGATTTGTATAATAATTATGTCAATTAATTTCTGTCACTAAAGGCAAATTTGTTATTGTAACACGTTTGAATTAGTCTATTAACACATGCAGATGTTGGACAAAGATTATACAGTGCATGTACTACATGGGGGGAGGATCATTCAGGTTGATTTAAATTAACAATTGTAGATATCTTTTCATTAAGAGTAATTAATCACAGTACCAGCTTCCTGTTTATGGAGGGAAGTGGTTATGCACTAGCTACATTCATCAGCTCAGCCTGATTGGGTTTGCAATAATGAGGGGGTGTAAAGGGGGCACAATAGCCAGGCCATAATTGGTATACAGCAGAGAGGTAGAGATGAATCAAACCTGGAAAGGCTTCCTCCTGTTTATTTTTACTGGGGGGGGGGGGGTTGGCAGGGTCCTATCAGTGATTGGCAGATCAGCTGTGAGGCAGTGATTGATGATTTAAATAGCATGAATTATTCACGAACCCTTTGGCCAGGACAATAGGCATCCTGGCAGTCCAACATTTGGCAGAGTTGCAAACAGCCATTAGGCCTTTTCACACCACCACAGCCTCTCAATTTTTCAACCCCGCGTAACCCGGTATCATTTCACATTTGATTCATGCAAACTGAGCTTATTTCAACCCGGGACGGCTTCAACACCGAGATTTCACCGCGAACTCAACCTGGTTCTTTTCACACTCGTAAAAAATTCACCCCTGGTCCGGAGCAGGGTTGAGTTCAACCTGGATTGAAGCCAATCTCGGGGTTGGCGCGGGGTTTTCAACTATTTTCAACCCCAGTGTCAACCCCGAGATTTGTCTAGTGTGAAAAGGCCTATTCATTCATGCGTAGGACAACCAAATAAGTGGCATTTCAGCTTTCTTTGGGCACACTGCAAAATTGTGCAAATCATGTTCAACATGTCTGGCCAGTGGTGGTGAATGTAATTTTCTACAACAAAGCAAGTCACCTGACCAGTTCTCAACTTTGTTTAATAAAAAAAAAATTGAATGCAAGACACAATAATCCATCTCAGCTGAATTATTATTCATGATGAATCCCACAAGTGGATGTCATTTCCACTCAAAATAATATTTTTTACCCAACTCGGGCAGAAAATCCAATAAGGGTTGCCCATCTGTTCAGGAACAGAAAGAAAACAAAAAGAGAGAAAAGAATGAAAGCCAGAGCTTCGCCAATCATGAAATTGCTAAATTTACAGCCTCAGCCGTCAGGCAAGAAAAGAAAAAAAAGAGGGATTGAAAAAAAAATCTGCGAGGCAAGACGCACAGCCCCTTGCTCTGATTAAATGAGTGCACGTCAGAACGATTTGGCTCTAGTTATTGTTACAGACGCCGGGCGCACAATGAATTATGAATACTATCCGTGTTTATTCAAGGGTGGTTGCGGCTGGTTATGAATTTTTTAAAGCTGAGGTTTCGGTGACCTGACAGAAAGGGCCAGAAAGGTGTGTTGGGGTCCTACATAATTGAACTGTGCCAATAAGCCCCCCCCCTTCCATAATTATATATCCAATACATACCTGTCTGTAATAACACACCATTGGTCCCAAACAGAAGAGGTCACTGGCCAGTCGTTGTGCCTTGGCATAGTTCTCCTATTGTTCACACCCAAGCCCCCTGCAGTCCCCAACAACCCCCAGCCCCCAACCCTCCACTACTCCTCCACCAATATTTGGTTTGATCAGTCTGGGTGCGGACTCCAGCGCTCACCCCCCTGCTCATGCCCCTTGGTCCTCATTACCGCTCTCATTCAATCAGCATTTGAACTCATTTCTGGGTCAGTCACAACCTGTGAGGCTCATCATCAATTATGGAGGGCTAGACTATTGAAGAATAACAATGGTCTGGAAGAAATTGAGGCCCTTGTGAGTTCAGGGATATATTTTGTGTCCTTTCTTTCTTTCTTTCTTTTTCTTTTTTTGAGGGGAGGGTTGAGTGGGAGAGGAAGGATAGGGGTGTGAGGTGAGACCCACGCATTACTATTGATGAAGCTCACCGTGAAATTTCTCGAAAGGAAAGGAAGTGCAAATTGTTTTGCCATTTACTTGATTTCCATTGATCAGCATCCTCAGCATCTCAATCACTTGGCCCCGCTGCAGCCATCGATCACACCATTGTGGCTGCTCTCGGTGTTGCCATGGCTGCCACTGTGACCTTTGACATGATCACTGCTGCCATTCTCAACACCAGGCGGCAGGTGGCATCGCTATCATTGCCAACTATCACCATCAACACCTCCACCTCAGTCTATCCGTTAAATGATTCAAATCAAGTTGAAATCAGGCCAAATCAGGCCAAATTAAATCTAATTGACTTTATGAAACTGTTAATCATCAAAACCAGTCATTCTAACAGCAATATATAATCTTAAGCTTTATTCTGATTTCTAGCGCAGACACTGAAGTCCGAAGGATAGAACAGCAAACCAAACACAACCTATTGCCAAAAATAATGTGTACCTAATTATATCCGCACTTGTGAGTTGAAAAAAAATGAGAAAAGCAGCTACACTGCTGGCTGATGGCAGACACAATCCCAGTCACTTCTACAACAACAATAGACAGTTACTAGACAGTAATTGATGCCGTTTGGTAGATTTCACAGTAATTGGTGTCAATCAAAAGATGGATGAGTCGATCAGTTAACTACTAACAGCAATGATGTCTTAATATTTCCCAATGGCTACTAACCTTTTATAGAAAGGTCCTGCTAGAGTCAAAACATCAGGCCCTCTACCTTTTTTAGATTTACAATAAAAATATGATCATGCAAGTCAGTGCAACATTTTTGTTCAGGTCAACACATTCAGGTTTATATTTAAACATCAAAAGAACTCCAGACACAAATTTGTGTTTGTTTTTTGCTTAATTTCTCCACAGCCCCATTAAACATGAAAGCAATTACCGCAAAAAGGCCCGGCGTTGCAGCGGATAACAAATATTAGCACTAGATCTTTGGCCAGTGAGCTTACACAATACTGGGGTTACCTGTCGGGTTTGTATGTCAGATCCATCCCCCTCCCGTCCGCCTAGCCCCCGGTTATTTTCTTAGCGTGCACATTTTACATGTTTTCAGATTAGGGCCCCCCCGGGAGGAGTCGGTCGTGGATGATGTAGACATGTCAGAAGGTAACAAGATCGCACATTATGATAATTGCCTCTTGTTCGATTCCTTCTCTGCTTTGCTCAGCTTGGGCTCAGCTCAACTCGGCGGTGGCAGGTCGGGATCGTTGATCAGGCCTGAGTGCCGTTTTCTTCATTTGCCAATGAGCAATTGGATTCCCTTTGCCATCCTTCACATCCCCCGCCCCTCCCCGCCCCTGCAACCAAACCCGGCCCACTTCAGTCCTCCTCTGATGAGGCACTAGCCTTGTCCAAGGCGGTCTCTCTGATACGGCACTGATGTGCATGCAGAGATCCAGGCCCTGCAGACGCATGCAAACCGCGGCACAACGGAACTACCACGCCGAAGCCAAGCTGTACACGGCACGCAGGCCGTGCCGCTTGACATTCCACACAGTCTGTGTGCGTACATGTGTACGAGCGTGTACGCAGCCGTCCTTACAGCCCGAGTACGCATACAAGCTACGGGCGGGAAATGGCGTATGCAAGCTAAGAGATAATGGAGCTGCATTTCGGATATCACTCGCAACGGTATTGCCCAAAGCGCCATATACAGTATATTTCTGAAGGATGGATTGAGATTTCAATATATCATCAGCCAACGACATGATCAAGTCTACTGAGACACATATTCTTATATTCCCCATTACATCTGATTACAGACCAGTGCCACCAATACCTTGCTGATCAGTGTGCATGTCATGAGGATGTGATTCCATGAAGTGGAGGATCACTCCGGTACACTCCGACACTGCTGCCAAATTTATTGGCAGAGTTTTCCGAATGGCTCACCAAATTGAGACCACATCCAACACAGTTTGAGTTGTGCCATCGAGAAAGGTCCTGCTAAGATCTGAAATGTCGGTGTACGTAGTCAGCAGTTTGCAACATTTCTGTATGACTTAAAACAAAAAAGAAGAAGAGAATCATCAATCAGGACAGTGGAAGGGCTCATATCTGACTGCAAACAGTAAAATAAAAACCTATTGATTTTCACTACAAAGCAAAACAAAGTGGCTCAATAACAGTGCACACTGAAGCATGAGTAACATTTTAATTGATATTCCAAAGGTTAAGTCCTCCTACCAAGCTCCAACCATGGACAAAAAGGTTCAAATGAACTTGATGACCAAAATCAAAATAGACTTATTGGAATGGTTTCTCTGTCTAAATTCTGTCTATGAAGTAAATACAAAAAAAACTGTTGCAAACTGCTCACTGACTAAAATGACCTGCAAATCTCAAAAGATAGAGGGCCTGACGTTTCGATCCTAGCAGTAGCAGGACCTTTCTGAAAGGCAGTGACATTCTCTCTAAACAAAGTGAAAGAAGTATGAACATGTGATCACCACAAAGTGACTTTCCCTCCTCCACTAACCAATGGTTTATGTTTTGCTCATCATATCATACTCCCTCCTTGTCCTATTTGCTTTGGCCTCTCCCAGATCACTTCACTGGGTTGACCTTCTGACCCTACAAGATGACCCCAGTGACCTGTAGCAGAATCATTGAATTTCCTGAAAACCCACTTCCAACTTCCAGTATTAGAATCTATAGCCTTTTCAAAGACTCATACAAATACCATGTCAATGATGAAATAAAAAATGTCCTTCAAATTGAGCTTTTTTATGGACACAAGTTTGTCATAAGCCTAACCATGGCCTAACTGACATGAACGGTGTCAATTTCTTCCCCTTTTTTCTCTATGGTAATTGCATTTTTTTAGTTGGGGGTTGTGAGTAGAGTTGTTTACAATGGGTCTTTTTTCTTAACAGCGGCAAAGATTCCATCACAGACTCAAGCTGGGCAAATGATACCAGCAGAGTGCGTTGGGGGCTTACGCACTGGCCAGGAATGTGGTTGTTTTCATTTCTTCAACTTGCTTGACACTGACAGAGGGAGACTCACTCACAGCCAAAACCTCAGCCCAAAATCCAGGCCTGTCTAGATGAGAGCAGGGCCAACTGTCCCCTTTAGGAGCCTGACCTAAGACTGACCCCTTAAGTGCCCCTCTGTCCCCCCCCCTTTAAAAAAAAGAAGCAATGTATGTTTTTTTTAGGGCAGTGTAATCTGGCTAAAAGACCTTAAATGGCAGTAATGAGGTCTACACAGTGCCATCACCCCCTTCTAGTTAAGTAAACTCATATTGAGCCCCCAGGGCATTCACAATGAAGGAAAGTCAGGACAGTAGGCCTAGTTTGCCATTATATCATCTCTTTATTGAGGTGTTTTTTTTGGCGGGTTCTCAAAAGAGCCTTGATTCCACTCAAAACTATACTCTGATGTACATGAAAAACTCTTTTCTGCGTCATTATGTGGTTCTGACTCTGAGAAGAACCCTTGATTCTTCTCAAAACTGAAGTGAATCCCATTTCTCCGTGTGTGGTTCTTCAAACGTTCTCCTCAGAACCACACAAACTCACAAAAGCGATACCTTGTATACAGCGTTGTTGCTGTTGCCGCAAACTATTATTGACTTCAACCCATGATGCTGTCTAGCATGCAGTGCTGTACCACAAGCCTTCCAGCTAAATTGAGTCATGTCCCCATTCTCAGTCTGGCTTGGCTGTGCCACTGCCATGACCCAATTCTAAGTGACCATGCACTGGGTCTCATCAGAGAGTCTCACCACGACACCTCAAGATGGGACTGACAGCAGTTCACAGAACAGATGGCTGATTATTCTTTCATAAATCCCTTGTCTTTGAGCGAGTGCTTTAATAATAGACTGTGCAGTGGGGTATCCCACAATTTCACAATCCCAAAACGGGTTTTCACAATCACATTCAAGATGTCTGATATTGATAGGAAGTGTCAAGAGAGCCATGTTAGTCGAACTGATGAACAATATCAATTAATACAAACTTCATTGTTTGTTTGAGTGAGCTATACATGTACTTTACACGTCCTATTTAGTAGAGCCAAAATCTGCATCAGCATCACACACTATTATTACTCCAGGCAGAATTTCAATGCATCATTAATTATTATGGCTGCATTTATATGTACATGTACATGTATGTCATGTATACACTTGAATATAAAATGCACCTGATATAAAATGCTAATTCTCTGAAGAAAAAATGGTATGTTCTTCTCAGAGGCCTATGATTATGAATGACAGGTCTTTTCAACTGAGGAAAATACCCCACCAGCTTTGGGAAAACAAAATTCCTTCTTCTATTCCACGGGCAGTCATGTCAAAACACTTTATGGGCTTGCTGTTCTATCCCCTCCAGTTTAAAAAAAAGGGGGGGGGGGTGTAGGCCTAACCTTGCCAATTATGATCAGAGCGGCTTATTACCTGGAAAGCGAGACTCACAGGGAACTGTCCATCATACCTAGCCAACCATAAATAATTCCTTCATAAAAAAAACCTAAGCCCAAGCTCCTCCAACCCCCACATCCCCCTTCGTCCTTCCCTCCCTCCCTCCCTGATTCAGATCCTTTGCCAAGATTAGGTCAGCGGCCCACAAAAAGCTGTCACAAATTGTTGGGGGATTAGAAACAAACATTATTCATGATCATCGAGCAGGGAAACAGCATTCATTACTGTTTCCTTGCTCTATGTTCGGATCAATCCTGGAAACTCATTGTCTGGGGAGGGAGGGAGGGAGGGAGGGAGAGGGAGTCTGCATCAGCTTTGTTGTATACAGGGCAACTTCTGATAACCATCACTGAGTTATCCTGGCAGGACAAACAGGGATTAAACTAACATTCATCTTATATCTTTGTGCTGCTGAACTCCCTAACTGCCATGTTCTGAAAGATGCAATAATTTATAGCCTTTTCACACTGCATAGCTACCGTTATTTCCTGGGAATTCACTTTCCCAGGAAATCATCAGGGAATTGTATCTCATGAACAATTGACACTGCACCCATTTTATCCCAGGTGGGGTACCACAGATTGGGTACCAGCGTAACGTACGTTAGCCCAGCAATTTGGGGCATTGTGGAATAATGTAGGCCTACATAAATGTATGCCATTAATGTAGACCTGAATTCTTAGAAATGACTTATCGGTTTTCAATTTTCGTTAGAATTCACTCTCAAATAATCGCAGCATTTAAATAATCGCAGCAATTCCAAAAAAGGGTACAAGCTTGACTCTGATATTGATTGCAATTTGAATCGTGATGATTAGCGAGATCATGATTATTTGTGAGAGTGCATTCACCCCCCCCCCCCAAGAAAAACCAACAACCCCAACAACAACAACAAAAGGAATTGCAATTGTCAACTCAAACTGAATCACCCTTTTTTCTGCTATTGTGAATGTACCTATGTTGGGATGGGGTCATCAGGCAGAAGCCAGTAACCATTAACTCTGTAACATCTCCTTGGATCACACCAACATGTTCATCCAGATGAAAACAAACAACTAATTAGGAAACCCAATGAAAACAAAAAACCTTTTTAGGAAACCCAATGAAACAAACAACTAATTGGGAGACCCTCACTATTGCAAGAACCACGGAAACCCTATTTGCAAGTCATTCTTCTTTTGTTTCACTTAGCGGGGAGGGGGCGGCGGTCTTTTGGCATTGAGCAAATTCGTACATTCACTAGGGCCATTCCCACTGTGCAAATAATCTCGATTTGAATCGCGATTTCTTTGCTAGCATCCCCACACAGGACAAAAAAATAAGCGACACAAAAAAAGAGCCAATTGTGGTTAGCAGTTGTGGTCAAGCGGTGGGTGTGTCCTTGAGGGTGGCCCATGCACGGAGGCATATTTCAAGCGCAGCACTTCCTGTCACTGTCAGTCAGAGCATGAGCAGTGCATTGTGGGATAAAAAAACTGGTGCGATTCAGCGGACCATTCCCATACGGGGAAGGGGTGGGGTGGCAGGGGGGACTTTTTGACGCTAAGAAAATTTGTGCGTTGATAGAAGGCAGCATGAAGAAATTGGCCTGCAGGCAGTCGACATTCAGTCAGCTGTTAAACATGGATTTAAGATAATCTATACATGGACTTACCAAGGGGAGGCGGGTGAGAGACACTACGGTGATCGCGGTGCAGAGGCAGGAAAGATGGGCTGGACATCGCTGTCAGGACTAGCCACTGACGCTCAACCAATATGGAGTCCTCTGCTAATTGCACAGAGTGCTTTTTTTGTCTTTGGGATTTCTGCAGTGAACGCTGAAGAAAATGAATGACAGGTTTTCCATTATAATTATTTATTTATTTATTCAAGAACATTCAAGGTGAGAATGGTCATACCGGCAGTGTATATCATGGAAATTCAAGATGGGAGATAAATTGTTGAATAAATACCAAACAAGGAGAAAAGTGTATCAGAGATGTGATAAGGCAGGATGAGATGCGGAAGAGATAGGGGCAAGGACTTGGGATGAAGGGGAACAGACATTCTAAAAAATTGTTTACAAATCTATTTTTGCCTTGATTTGTCCATCCTTCAGCAAGCATATCAAGTCAAAACAAGAAAAGCAGATGTAATACACAATAGGACAATAGGGACATTCATTTGGCCAAGTGTGGCTGAAACATCTTTTGCCATTAGCTAGATAATCTACATAAAATGCCAATAGTGGCACCTCCGGCACTTTGTTTATGGACTTTTTGCATGAAGACGGAGGAAAAGAAGGAGAAGCAGGAAAATAAAACTCAGAACAAAGAGTAAGGTGTTTTTTTTTCGCTACCCTTCAATTCATGGTGGAAAAGCCAAATAGGGTTGCAGGTCCAGTTGTTGTTGGTTTTCCTGATGAGCTAATCTGCTGAATTTACAGGTTTTTACAGGTGAAAATGTATGACCTAAAAAATTTTGTCATTTCATTTTCTTTATAAAGACAAAGTTGCAAGACTGTCCACCTGTAGATGAGCCTGAGCAAACAAAACTATGTACAATCCTGTATTTCCCTGGTAACATGTGGCATAAAAAAAACCACAAAAACAATCTATGTTTCTTAGAATTGAAAAAATCCTCTATTTCTAATGAAGCTATCACTTATCAGGAAATCTTAGGAGCAAAGATGCTTTGAACGTTTACCAAGAGAAACAACCCAAGACAACCCAAGAGAAACCACACAACCAATCAAGAGGTTTGAGATGAAGATCATTTACAATCTCCTTCATAGAAAAATGCAATTGCTCCATCAACCAAGCAACCCCTGTATCGGTCTATGTCACTGGTTGTCATGGCAACCTATCCTAAGATTCTGCCCAGAGATAAACGCACACACACACGCGGGCAGTGCTTGTTTCGTCTCCCACAGAAGACGAGAAAATTCCCCGGCGGGGGTATTCAGATACTTTTTCGTTGTGTCTTTGTCCTCGCTGATATTGTCCTTGGACATTATGTAATTTCCGAGCCGTTACCTGGCGACCAAGTGACATCACAGGGCTTTGTGCCAACCTCCATAGAAACGGCTGAAACTCCCTGCAAAAAATGAGGAAAAAAGAAAGACAGATAATTATGAATAATTAGAAATGGAGGGGAAAAGGAGGAAGAAATCTCAAGGACAAAAACCTTGTGCATAATATTCAAGCATTTGTGAATCACTGTTCATTCAAGGTTTATTAAAGGGCGAGATACATTAATGCAATTGAATACATCATACATCATAAAAACAAATCATTTATTGGTCCTGAAGAACTAAAAGGAACATTTCAAGCACTATTTCAATTATGCCATGAAGTCTTAGTTCATTGTCTGGGCATTATTTAACAGCTGGTCCTAGGACATATACCATTTGCTCATATATGATTTTTGTTCATGGGGGGAAAGAGGTCCATGCATGTGCGTTGGGTATCCGAACCAAGAACTGGACAGTTTTTTTAGCAAAAGTAGTAGTCCACCATGCTTGAGGTTTACCACAGCCTGGTTCTTCCATTAGCAGTGTAGGTTCTAACAGTGCTGTCTCTGCGCTCCTCCTGTGCCAAGCTATCTGCTGCCAGGCCTTGGCCATAAATGTCAATTAAGCTACACTTGGTTGAATCTAGCCTACAAACCTACAACGCTGCCTTTTCTCTTTTCTTTTTCGTTCCGCGAGACATATTGAGGCCTTTCCAGCAAGTCATGCACAGGCAAAAAAAAACAAAAAAAAAAAACCTGAAAATCTTTCATCCCTCCTGCTATCTTCTAGGCCAATGGATCCTGTCTTCCCATGCCTATTGATTGATGGGAGCTATCGGCACATTTACTGCCACATTTTGCAATTTTATTCCCCACATTTAGGTCCCTCCACACCAAGGGCAATCCTTCGGGGTGGACAGGCTGCAAAAACACTCTGATTTCTTCAACCCCACAATTCAGTCTTCTCCCCTCAAGGCAAAAGAAACGCAACAATTTTCTTCCCCATCGTTTTCTTATCTTCTACTCTTTTTTTCTTCAAGAAGCCTTCTTTACTCTTCCTGGCATTATTTCTCTCCCCACCCCCTTCTCTTCCACTCTACGGAGAATGTCAGTTGCCAATTACTGATGCAGAAAATCGATTTGATGCATTCTCGGCGGAGAATAATTCCTCAAAAGAGATACAGAAGAAATCAAATTTCACAGATCTCGTCCGAGTCACACAAAAAGATTTTAAAACTGCTCACGGACAAGAACTGACTGGAATATGCACATTTTAAAGAAATTCCCCAACCAGCTTTTCATCCATCGGTGTTTGGGAATTTCAGAATGGTTCAAAACAGTCCTAAATTACAATTCCAGCAGGGGTTTTACCAAAGGTACTGTGTAGTTCTCAAAGGTAATTCTTCCTCAGTAAAATGCATTCTCTGAGTGGAATATGCATAGGCCTATAATTATAAGAATTTCCTGAGCTAGTTATTCTTTCCTTTGTGTCTTGGAATTTCAAAATATTTAAGACAGCCTTCAATTTCAATTCCAGCAGTTGATTCACCAAAGGTATTCTGCAAAATTTCAAACTAAGTCAACATGCCTTTCATGTTGGCTTTCCAAATGTCAGGACTTATTTCAAGTTGCTTAATTCATAATTTGAAGTACTCACATCATGATGTCCATGCATGCCATTACCATAAAATGAATTTATAAGGAATAATCACTTGTACCTGGAGAAAGAAACTTTGCTGTGTAAATCTAGATTTACTGCACAATTTTGAGATACCAGACGGTACTACATTGGTGAGGTTACACAAGGACAATTGTTCCTCAATAGGCACAGGGATTACTACAAGAATGTGATACAACCAGCCATCATCACTCAAATTGGACAGCTGGAAAAAGGTACTTCAAGACTATTGGCTAATTTCAAGGCATGGCAAACACTGAGACCTGAAAGTTTAGCCAGCATTCATGAATAAGGAACTGCAGGGCATAAACAAGACAGGATATGAAGAAAATGCACATTTCAAATCATTATGTTTGTCAAGAAAAGTGGCCTAAAAAGGGCAGTCTTGTATTTGGGTCACACAATATCAAGTCTGAGTCCATGAGTCTCTCATGTCCATGTGCAAGTCATTCAGGTCAAGTCCACCTCAGAAGTCACCTTTAAATTCAATACAGTTATTGGAAACAGGTATCCTAAATTTTTCTCTTGGAAACCATATACTAGATATAGGCCCACAAACACAATAGGCCTATTTCAAATACAAAATTTCAGTGAAAAACATTTGATCAATGATCTATGGACCCCAAATACCCTGAAACAAGTCTGTAAAAAGTTGCTACCTGTCGATTGTTTGGCCACTGGTTTTGATTTGAAAACTTGAAAGCTTCAAAACTCGACCAAAAATGCCTGAACCTGCATTCTTAAGATTGTCTTGCCTCCTAACTCAACTTTCAATGTCAAATATTAGGAGGGGCTGGCATTTTTATCCTAGCAGGACCTTTCTCAAAGGCAGAATTACAGGGACAAAACAAATAGGAAGGGGAAAGTAGCAGGGACATGGATGACAGACAGAGGACAAAGAGGATAACTGGTAGGGTGAGATCAAAGGGAAGGGCACGGGTTTGGGTAGGAATTAGATAGTGGAAGGGGGAAACATCAAAGGGAAAGGGTGAAAGAGAGAAGTGGTGGAGTGAACACAAAAGAGGGATTATTGGTAAACATGCAAGGTGTTAATCATTCCCTTCATGGATGTTGAGGCCAAGTGGTTGAATTGTCCAAACGGACAGCATCACTAAGATGACCAAGTGACTCTACTTAGTTACAATGGATAAATCACCGTATAAGTAATTAGGTCATGTTATGATTTTTGAGTACTTGCTCATCTACCAATTGGTGGTAAGTGATGATGAGTTTGACATAACCCACCACTGGTCTAAGACATATCTGTGACTGTGGATGTGCCATAGTTTTAGTTATCTTGATGCCCCATCTGCCCTGCCCACGGTTTGAGAGAAACAGGCCAGGTGATGACAGGGGAGTTGCAGACCTTTCCCAGGCCACGCCAGGGCATGGCACCAGGAGGTATGGCCAGACTGCAGCCATGAACATCAAGCTAGATTGATGATAGGTCTTTTATTGACGCAGGGAGGAAAGACACATGTAGACATATTTATAGCACCACTCTCAGGCCAACAAAGCAGGGAAGGTCAGTGTTGGAAGAAGGGTTGAGGGGAGGGGAGGGGGGGGTGAGCTGAAATGAATAATGTTACTTCAGAGTGAAGATTTGTTTCCTGGGCAAATGCCCATCAATCATGAAGTTGTGGGGAATGGTTGGGGACTGTAGATCTGTGCAGAGAGTGGACGGAGTGAAGCCAGCACAACCTATGCATTGATGAACAGCCTACATGGCCTAGACATAATGTTTTAAGCTGAAACAAAAGCATTGAATGATATATGCCCTGATGTTCCAAGACCCTTCTCAGTTGCAAAACCATACACTTTCCTGCTTGAAAAAGTTGCTTTATTTGTTGTTACTGTCACAAAAAGTATGGAGGAATAAATAAGAAGAGTGTCTTCTTATTCCTCCATGCAAAAAGACACTTCCTAGAAGAGAGAGATTGTTGGTTTTTAACAATAAATCAATATAGACCAAGAAGCTTGAGGGCATTTTTCGTAATAAAATAACAATTTTTCATCTGTTTATGTGGAAAACAAACTGGCGGAAACTTAGCCTGTGAAATCCTCTACAGCCGGGTCAAAGGGCATATTTTTGCCTTTAGCCTCTTTCACTACTATCAAAGTTAGGAACTTTTTATATTATTCTTAATTTTAAAAAAAATCATAGGAAGATTTTTTAATCCTGTATTTTTGTTAATATGCAAATTGTTCAAAAAGTAATTTAGGAATATTAGTTTAGGAATATTACTCAACACTTTTCATTCCTCCATTTTGAAAAGGAACAGAAGAGAAACTGGATGCTTTATTTAAAAAAAATGCATGCTTTGTTCACGATTGTTGCAAAATTCCGAGTCCGTTCTGCTAAACGGACACAGCAAGTCATCTATGCAGTATGAACTATCTTGAAAGCAGTCAAATCCGGACGCCGTGTTTGATTCAGCTTGCTCAAGACGCGAGCTGGCTCTGATAAATCCATGGCCCACCAGCCTGTGCACATATGAATGGATTACAGCACTCATGGATTTCTGTGCCCCGGGTGAACAGACCTTGGAGCATTAACCCGAAACTTCAGCCCCAACCCCCCCTCCTCATTTCAAAAATTCCTTCAATAAAAATCTCTTCCTCCCTTACAGAAATGGTAGACCCCTACATGCTACAAGGGGCTATCTTTTATGAGTTCCCAAGCTCAGATGCACCTGCACATTCAGTGACCTCCAGTGACCTCATTAATTTCAGCTTTCAGGCTGGCTTCCTCCTCTTCCTCTCCCCTTCCTCCTCCTCCTCCTCAATCCTCCATCCTCAATGCCAGTTTCAATATCACTCTCAATTGGTAAATGGAAGGAATCAGAATGGATGGATGCAGAGGAGGGGTGGATGGGAGATTCTTGGTGGGCTGGGTTAGGGTGAGAGGGAAGAGGGAGAATGAATGTGATTTGGATGGATGGATAGAAGGATGAGGAATAGGGCTGGGTTGAGTGGGAGTTTAGGGGGGGGGCAAAATTAAGGGGTGCTGTTTGAGAAATGTGATTAGAATGGATGGATGTAGAGGAGGGGTTGGTGGGAGTTTCTTGGTGGACTGGGTTAGGGTGAGAGGGAAGAGGGTGAATGAATGTGATTTGGATGGATGGATAGAAGGATGGGGAATAGGGCTGGGTGGAGTGTGAGTTTGGGGGCAGTTGGAAAGGCTAGAGGTGATAAGAATGGATGATGCAGAGGAGAGGTGGGCAGGGGGTTCTTGGTGGACTGGGTTAGGGTGAGAGGGAGGAGGGTGAATGAATGTGATTTTGATGGATGGATAGAAGGATGAGGAATAGGGCTGGGTGGAGTGGGAGTTTGGGGGCAGTATGGGTACAGTTGGAGAGATGTGATTCAAATGGATGGATGTATACAGGAGGGGTGGGTGGGGGGATCTTGGTGGGCCGGGTTAGGGTGAGAGGGAAGAGGGTGAATGAATGTGATTTGGATGGATGGATAGAAGGATGAGGAAGAGGGCTGGGTGGAGTAGGAGTTTGGGGGCAGTATGGGTACAGTTGGAGAGATGTGATTAGAATGGATGGATGTAGAGGAAGGGTGGGAAGGAGTTTCTGGCTGGGCTAGGTTAGGGCGTTAGGGTGAGAGGGAGGAGGGTGAATAAATGTGATTAGGATGGATGGGTAGAAGGATGAGGGATTGGGTTCACCAGGTTTTGGGTGGATTGGGCGTGAATGTAAAACCGACCAGAATTCGGTTTTTTGGGTGCTTGTCGACCGAAGACCCACTTTGGGATCGGGGGAGGGAGAGTGCCCGTGTTAACAAAGGCGATGTTGCGCATGCAGCACGCGCTTGCCCCAGAATCGCTGGATAGTCGAAAGCTGTCCAACAATGGGGTCGGTCAAGCATGCAGTCAAGCGAAGGGCACATTAGTGCTTTTGTTTGTTCTTTTGGCTGCACACCTCCGCTGGGTGTGCATCGTGTAAAAACTCCAACCCACCCTCCACATGACACTGGGCGCGGCTCACGGTTGACGCTCGGTTGTTTTATGAACCCGCACGGGACCATCTGTTTACTGTACATGTACCGGTCTGGCAAGGCTCAATGGATGGGTTGCACGGAAGGGACTGGATTCAGTTGCCATCTTGGCTATGGGACCATACGGGACGGGTTGTCACAGCACATGAGCATGCAAAGCAAGTCAGAGTGGAGGAGGAGGATGTGAGGGAGGTCAAGGTGAGTGGATGGAACAGCATCCAAGAGTCAGTATGCACTGACAGAGAAGATGTAATGAATTCTATCATAGTGGGGCAAACACTTTTCACACACATTAAATTGTAAGATGTCAGCACCAGTTAATAATACAGAACCAGCCCAAATGCTTGGGGAACTTGACACTCCCCCCCACACACAATTTCAAATGTTATCAAGACATGTAAAGATAGTTGTGTCAGGAATGCCTTCCTCCATGGTCTGGCTGATGAATACTAACAACTTATGAAAATCACTCAAAGACTCACCAGTTTGAAAGAGTGCATGAGCTTTCTTAGCAACAACTCCATCATATGCAAGTAGTTGTTGCCACGCACTCTTGCATACTGGTTAGCATTTAGGTGCTGTACTTAAGTTATTACCCCTCATGTACAAGTCGTGTCTTCATTGTACATGTTATATTGCATGCATGTTCGCTACTGATGAAGCCACGAACATGTACACGCTCTTCCCAACTGGTTAGCGGTTAAGTGCTGTACTCAAGTTGAATGTCATCGAGTGTCCAAGTCCGAGTCATGAGAGACACATTCCTTGCTCTTCTCATCCTGTCTTTCCCACAACATCATAGGCATGATGCTGCCTTTCTTGTTCCTTCCTTCCTGAGTCCTTTATCAATAATGAAATACAACAGCACAGGGTTCTACAGCACTGGTGAGATCTGAGGGAGATATAGGGGTCTATTCGGGCATGCTCATTCTGTCAGGCTACAGTGCACTGTCTCGCCAATTTTATCATGCTGGAACGGCTCAGACCCGTCAGCTGTCTTGATTCTTAGGCCTACTGTGTTTTCAACAGTGAGTCAAAATGTAACTTCTACAATGTGGGGTGATTACAGCAACAAGAATGTATGATTCACATTGGAATGAGGCACACAGTGATGAATCGGAGAATAAAAGAAATTTCAGATCGAGAAATTCCGCTTGGCATCGGTAATCTACCGAGGGGAGTTTTCAATTTTCAATGTTCCACAACTACAACCAGTTTCTGAGGCTCCCCGAAGCTGAGGAGAGGGGGAGCCGATAAATTTAGCCAAGCAGCCCAGAACTCGATCCCCTGGCCCGTCCTTGTCAAGTTCTCCAGCCAGTCAAATTTGTCAGAGGGATAGCATGTGAGCAATGCAGAGGGAGTGTCGGTCCCTTGCTGATCAGTCATATCAACATCTGACAGGATATCCCAGGGAGAGGGAGAGACAGTGACAGAGACAGAGAAAGACAGAGAGCAAGGCAGATAGGGGATAGGAGCAGAAAGAGAGAGGGAGAGAGAGGAAGACAAAGAGAGACAGAGAGGGTAAGAGAGAGACAGAGAGAGCAAGAGAAAGATTGAGACAGATACAGAGACAAAGAGAGACTGAGAGGGGCAAAAATAACTGGAGAGAAAGAGAGACACTGAGAGAGACAGAGAGATACAGAGAGAGACAGAGAGAGACAGATAGAGACAGAGAGACTGAGAGAGGTAAGAGAAAGGATGAGAAAGAGGGAGAGGGAGAGAGAGGAGAGAGAGGGAGAGAGAGGAGAGAGAGCCGGGAGAGATCTAGAGGGAGAGAGAGAAAGGTGGAGAGATTAGGGCAGAGAGAGGAGGGAGACAGGGTGACAGAGCCAGAGAGGGACTGAGAGCAAGAGAGAGAGAGAGAGAGAGAGAGAGAGAGACAGGGAGAGAGGAAAAAAGAGGGACTGAGAGCCAGAGAGACAGAGACAGGGAGAGAAGAAGAAAAGAGGGACAGAGGGACTGAGACATATTACCGAGAACCCAACAAAAAATGAAACCAAGAGAGAAACCTAAAAAAAAACCAGACAAGAATTCTGCAGCTGACCGCCGAGCATTCCTGCCCAGTATGTTCCCCCTCCCCAGCCAGGGGGCCGGTGCAGATTGTTCCTTGTTGAGGGGGAAATTACTGTCTACGCGTGGTGCCATTTTGACAATCACCGAGCGCCGTGTGTGTTCAGACAGCGGTGGTGTCTGGGCTCCGCTGACCGGTGATCGGCGAACCAGCGGGCCTTCTTCACCTCCAATTTGTCAAAACCGCTGGGATTCTTATCAACATCGGGATCCACTGGAAAAATTAAGTTTCATTTCGGAATTCGGGCATTCTTTTTCCCCCTACTCACTCCCTCCCTCCCCCCTCCCCTCCCGAACTCATTACACTGGGATCACTCGGCGTGTAGGATTCATAGAAAGCTCCTAATTTTGTTTTCTTAAGCGGGGCCCAACGAGGCACCACGGAACATGATCTTGATATTGGCTGCGTGGGTCACCCTTCATTATAGTCAACTTTCTCATTTTGGATGACATTGCAAGAATGCATCTGAGTGACTGGGAAAAAATTAAATCTTTTAAACAAAAAGAAAAGAATTTCCACGACCCAGTAATGTGAAATGACATACATGTATGACCAAGTTCAACTTGGTTGCCTGAATAATAATAAAAAAAACAAGTGATACAGCATGGTGTCAATTAAAATTCACACTTTCCATTCCAAAAGAAGCCTTTAAAAAGGGTTCTGTTGGGATTGAAAACTCAATTCCTCAAGCTTTGGAGAGATAACGTTGCATACATTTAAGATAAGCAGTTTTTAATTTTGTTTGCATTTAAAAGAGAAATATATACAGGTTGAAAACTGCTCACTCACTGAAGTGATCAAAATGAATATATTTGTTTTTTTAAAGTAGAGGGCCGTTTTGGTTCCTTCAAAGAGGTTATGTTTGTATTTAAGATTCACAAGATGAACTGGATTTGAAATTTTAGACAGAGCAGGCCCAATTCTTCACTGGCAGCAGAACTGTCCCAAGATGGCAGACTTTGAGCTTGAACAGCCAACATGGCACACGGACCACAGAAGGTCACACATTATGAAGGTCACATCACCACATACTCATTGCAGGGGGGGGGGTGATCAGGCTATCCCTGCTCTATGATCAGGCCAACTATAGACATAAGCCTTCCCCTCATCAACAAGTATAATCGTATCAGACTTTGGCCACTGATGACCCTGTTTGTGACTAACACTGAGTAACAGCACAATGAGTCTCCTCCCCACACACTCCCAGGAAAATCACATATAATGGGCAATCACTGCATTTTACTATAGACAGCAAGACAAAGGCAAAATTGTCCCTTGATTACGGGAAGCATTTTACAGTTGACTTTACAGTTGACTTGGATTTTCTCCTTCCATGAAATCTTGAAAATTTGAGGATTTCACTGGAGAGCAAGACCAAAACAATTATTGTTCTGCAATTATAAGAAGCATTTGAAAGTTGATGTGATTGGATTTTGTTTTTTTCCTTAAATCTTGGAGAAGTAGATCAATTTCACTTGAAAGCAAGACAAAAACAGGATTGTCCTGCCAATTCTTGAAGCATTTTAAGGTTGAGGGAATTTGTTTTCTGTCCCTAAAACCTTGTGGATTTTACAAAAGAGCAAGACAAAGATATTACAATTCCCATGGCAGCATTTTACAGTTGTGGGAACTGTATTTTGTTTTCATTCCTGAAATTTTGAAACCTTGTGGATTTTACCAGCAGAACAAAGACATAATTGCTAAACAATGTTGGTATAAGTACTACACATTCTGCAGTTGAAAATGGCTTTCACTGAGATCTTGAAAATCTCGTCCCTAATCTTAAAAGAAACAGAAAAGGAGGGATGTGACAACTGACAATTGTGAATCCTGGGAATGTCCATTCCATAATTAATTTTTTCCCCCTCTTGACCCCCCAGCTCTTCGTTCGTCCAATCAGCTCAATGTTTCAAAGGGATCAACACCACCCAGAATTACTGCAACCTTAATGGTCTCTGGACGGGAGTGTCACAGCAGCCACCCTTTCAGGACATATTGCCCCTCCCCTCCGGCTATTTCCCAGTGTTTTGAGCACATTGAGCAGCTGACAGTCTCACTGTAGGCCGATAGGCCGAGGGAGGGAGAGAGAGAGAGAGAGAGGAGGGAAGGAAAGAAGGAGGGAGGGAGAGAGAGAGGGGGAGAAGTAAGGAGGGAGAGAGAGGGGGGAAGAAGGAAGAGGGAAGGGAGGGAGGAGGGGAGAGAGAGAGGGGGGAGGGAGGGAGGAAAGGGGGAAGAAGGGGGAGGGAGGGAGACAGGGAGGCAGGCAGGCAGGCAGGGAGGAAGGCAGGGAGGCAAGCAGGGAGTCAGGGAGGGAGGCAGGCAGGGAGGCAGAGATGGAGGCAGGCAGGCAGGGAGGGAGGGAGACAGGGAGGCAGGGAGGCAGGGGGGCATGGAGGGAGGCAGGCAGGCAGGCAGGCAGGCAGGAAGAAAGGGAGGTAGGCAGGGAGGGAGGAGGGGAAGGAGAACACTCACACAAAAAGTCATCCTAAGATACCCTTGGAAGACCATTATTAAAAGCTGCAGTTTCCTGCACTTGGAACTAATGACATGAGACAAGGAGAGAGACGGGTGTTTGCTCTATCTGTCCGTTCTGGCCAGTGTGTCATCCTGTTTTGGGGGTGTTCTTTTTTTTCTAGTCCCTTTCTCAATTCTAGGTTGTGTTTATTGGTTCAGTCCAGATTGAGTGAGCTGGCTTGATTGAAGCCGGCACTTCCCCCTCTCATCCGTCTATTTACGTACAGCAATGCACCTCCCTGTTTACCTGTTCATGTTTCCATACACTCTGGCAATATTTATGACACTGCGAGGTTGCACTTTTCCATATTTTCCACAGTGATTTATTGCCATAAATCAGTGGCATTTCGGCCTGCATGTCCAAAAATGCAAAAGACTGCAGACACTAAAAAAAAAAAAAAAAAAACCCCGCTCCAAGCAAACTCACAGTCACAAGGCCAAGCTTTAAGCTTGGGAAATGCAGTTTACAAATTCTGAAAATGTAATTTGATTTGAAATGAGTCTTGTATATAACATTACAGACTGCTGTTGCCCCGGCAACGGGACCGTCAAAGGACCAATTGGAGGAGCTTTCATATCAAATTTATTTGGTTTGGCGTTGATGAAATTTCGGGCGATGAGTATTCCAAAAGTGTGTGGTGAAAGAAAACAAAAAAATGGTTGAGGGAGGGGGGAAGTAGAGAGGTTATTGACAGCTTGCTTTAAAGTACTTGAACTCACTGAATTGAATTCTGTTCTGAGTCACACTTTCCAGCAGTTGGAATAAATAAAGTCATTCTGAATTAATCAGATACTCACAAAACGGTATGGAAACACTCGATATAACAGCATCTATCATGCTGCAGCAAGCAAGGCTGATAGCGAGACATGACAGAGAGGAAGAGAGATGGCGGTAGGATGGATGGAGAAAGGTAGGGGAGATTGGGAGACAGTGGTGGGCAAGGGAGAGGGGAGAGAGAGAAAAATGGAGAGATTAGGGGAGAGATAGAGATAGAGACAGAGAGAGGTGAGAGAGAGAGAGAGGGGGAGAGAGAGAGAGAGAGAGAGAGAGAGAGAGAGAGAGAGAGAGAGAGAGAGGGGGGCAGAGAAATAGGGGAGAGAGAGAGACAGACAGACAGACAGATTGACAGACAGACAGAGAGAGACAGAGAAAGTGGAGAGGGAGACAGGGAGAGAGGGAGGGAGAGAAAGAGAGAGAGAGTCAGTTAGAGATGGAGGTAGGACGGATGGAGAAATATAGGGAAAGATTGGGAGACAGTGATGGGCAAGAAAGAGAGAGAGTAGAGAGGAGAGAGAGAAATTGAGATATTAGGGGAGCGATAGAGATAGAGACAGAGAGAGAGGGAGAGAGAGAAATTGAGAGAGAGAGAGAGAGAGAGAGAGAGAGAGAGAGAGAAAGAGAGAGAGAGAGAGAGAGAGAGAGAGAGAGAGAGAGAGAAAGAGAAAGAGAGAAAGGTGGAGAGAGCAGTGGAGAAGGGATGAATGAGGGATTCTCCAACCGTCTCAGACTGGGAGGGGGAGATCTCCCAGAAAATCTAAAATTTAAAACACAGCTCCTGGCGAGAATTCAGGGGGAGTTTGCAGCAGCAGTGTTAAATCAAATTAATGCCATCTCCAAAGGGAGGCACCACCCCCATCCCTTCATCCATCGCGCCCCCCTGCTCTAGAATTCACAGTGTTGGGGGGAAGGAAGGGATGGTGGGTGGGGAAGAAGGAAAGAGCTTGAAATCTACATCTCTCAGGACAAGTAAGGTCTGAATGCCCCCAGGAGGGATTTGGACAGGAGGGCAGGTGTATCTTAAGAGGTATCAGGGTAATGCTCGGGAGAGGGGAGGGGAAGCAGGGGGAGGGAGGGGAGGGGGAAGCAAATCCTTGATAATTTGACGCGGTCACGGATGCGATAATGCAAGGGAAGGACAAGGGTGGGAGAAAGGAGGGAAGAGGAGGGAGGGAGGGAGAGGGGGGAGGAGAGGACCGCTGACAAGATAAGAATCTGGAGTGACATGACGGCACATAGCCTAAATGCCATTTTACTCTTGTCAAAAGCACTTGGAAACCGAATCTATCACTGAGCATCCCGAGGAGTAATCTGGATGGGAGATTCTCCGAGGGGCAAAGGGGCTGTTGGGAGGTTAGAGATAGGGTCTGGGGGAGGGGGGGGGGGGGGCTTGTCAGGCTTACAACTACCCCTTCTTTTCCCCAAAAACTGATACAAGATACCCTGATGTCCAGTCAGACAATGCTGAGTATAAGGCTCCTGAGGTCATCTCCTTAGCAACACCTGACATGGGATATTCAATCACACGCGAGTGAAGAAGTTGCTTCCGAAATGCCAGACATCTACTCCCTCAAAAGAAAATCATTTCTCGTCCTTTGATCAGTAAAGAATTATACCCAATGCATCAAGAAGGTTACCGTTCCATAAAATTCATGAGTAGATTTGATTATTACTTCCATTCCAATAATATATAAAACAAACAAATTTATGAAAAACTGACTGGGAACTAATACACAAATTGAAGAATTGGCAAAGAAAACTTTGACTGGACCAGGATCAGCACCTGAGACCTCTGGCTTTGCATTCCAGCGCTCTGCCCATCTAAGCTATCCAGCCCTTAGATGGTGGCCTGCCAAAATTAATAGTCAACCAGGCTTTGCTGAGTGGGGGTGCCAGTCAGCAGCATGTCGAGCGCCTGAGAGTTTGGCTCCTATCAGGACCTCTCTCAGAGGCAGAACTATTTGAATTGTTTCAGAGACAGAAAATGGACCTTAACCGTGAAAATATGCTGAAATCTACCCCCGGCCAGTCCAACAACATAAAGCGTCCCTGTTACGGGCCTCATGTCAAATGGATTTCTATCGACGGACAGGGCACACGACTCGCTGGGACGATTAAGCCTCTTTATGGATTGCATACATCAGAATTATCGTCTACACACGTAAGCAGCACACGGGTGAAATGATTTTCTTCAGTGTGTTGACACACATCAACATGTCTGACCACTGCCCCTTCAAATCTTGGGCGCACACTCAATACAAGCTGGACCAAAATGCACCAGTTACTTGTAATATTTTTTTATTTTATTTTTCAAAACTGACAATTGACAGACAATCTGACATAGGCCCTATCACTTGTATTGAATCCATAACGCAATAGATTTAAAACAAAAAGGGCTGATTTGTAGATAATTAAACTAGTGCAGTTGATCTTTAATAATTTTATCCTTCTGATAAGACACACAATTTTTGTGCTGCTCTTCTTCACTTTAAAAGACCAACGAGATGAATAATGTACAGCTCAGACAAAGCAGCAGTGATGACGTGCAGAGGAAGGGAACCCCTATCGTCATTCTCATCACCCTGATCCGCCGTTCTCATCATCCCCAACACCAGCCGCTGCGCAATCTGGTCTTAATTGCCAATAAAACCGCCACAGTGACGGGGGAAAGACTGCCCAGATATCCCAGCCTGGGTAATATCAGCATCAGGTTTCAGAAGAGTAGGAGGAGCAGGAGGAGGAGAAAGAGAGAGGCAGACAAAAATAGGAGGAGGGGGAGAGAGAGAGAGAGAGGGTAAAGCAAGAGAAGAGAGAGAGAAGAGAGAGAGAGAAAGAGAGAGAGAGAGAAAGAGAGAGAGAGGGGGAGAGAGAGGGAGAGAGAGAGATAGTGAGAGAGAAAGGGGAGAGATGGAGAGGGGAGAGATAAAAGAGGAGAGAGTGAGAGATGGGAAATAAAGGGAGAGAGAGAGGGAGAGAGAGAGAGAGAGGGAGAGAGAGATAGAGGCAGAGGGAGACGACAGAGAGAGAGAGAGAGACATAGACAAGGAGGCAACGAGAGACAAACAGACACAGAGAGAGAGTGCGAGGCATACAGTACAGAAGCATACAGCACGAAAGACCTTATTCCCTCTTGCGAAGGAATACAAGAGAGGCCCACCCCCCCTTCTCCCCCTCTCAAAGCACGGTTTAAGAAGAGAAGAAAGAAAGGAAAAAATCTTGGCACTGCAATTCAAGTCGAGTCAGCCCGGGCCTCACCAGCGAGCGGTCAGGTCTTTCTCGTATCTCCTTTCGCCTCCCCGTAGCTGCTGAGGTGATGAGTCACCCCCCTCTCCCCCCCCTCTCTCTCTCCCTCTCCCTCTCTCTCCCTCCCTCCCCCTCTCTTTCTCTCTCTCTCTCTCTCTCCTGCAGAGGGATGCAGGGGAGAGGGATGTATAATTCAAGGGAGAAAGATGTATTAATGATAGACTAAGAGTCGGGGAGACGACCAGGGGATAGAGAGGCGCTGAGCGAAGAGTAACAAGTTCTCCTGCGCGCGACAACATGGCATTCACGTCCCCTATCCGAACGATTCGAGGGGAATAAATCATACCGAATGAAAAAAAGAAAGAAAATTAAATCATCCACAGTTATAGTAAACGGTTGGCAACTGCTACACTGACATAAAAAAAATCAACAAATCTCAACCTTTAAAGAGGGCCTGACATTCCGATCCATGCAGGACCTTTCTCAAAGGTGAAGGGGAAAGGGCCTGCTAGGATCGAAATGTCACGCCCTCGCAGAAAGATTTACTGCAATATAAATCAGAGTCATGGGCTAGATGCCCCAAAGGGTGCATTGCATACATTTGGGAACATTTGTACGATGCGCAATCATTTCAACTCACGGGCGATGGTACAAGTCTGTGTCTGCGTCTGTTAGTGACCTTTCGGATGAGGAAAGATCCTCACAGGACAAGGGACACAAATGCGACTGGCTCTGGAAAATATAAAATTAATCAAACGTGGAGAGCCTTCCATACAATTGAGCACAAAAATATAAAGCAAAAATTAGTATGCCTCATCCTAATCTTGGACACTTTGGTACTGTTTGAACACTGCTGTCAATATACCCTTTATTCTGCGATTGCCACAATTGTTTAATTGCATGTATAATTGGGAGACATGTATAATTTAGATCCCTAAAGTTCTCACACTGACCCTAAAATCCCTCCCTATTACACTACTACTCATTCTGTTCAGAAAAATTCCAGATTGGATATTTCAGAAGAAAAATCTCGAGCTGAACATTTCAGATCCATTGAGTTTGTTTCCCCCAGTTACAGACCAAGGTCCAAATCATGCGAATGATATGGTGGGAGAGGCTGACATGCACGCACTAGACACGAAGCAGGGAAGTAAGGAAACAGGCTGCGATGCCGCAACGTGATTTCTGGCCCAAACTGGTAATGGGATAGTGCCAGGCCTTCCTGCCCGGGATGACGGAGAGGGAGTAGGGGAAGGGTAGGTCATCTATTATGTGGCAGTCCGCGGTGATGTTTGTTGTCCCACCCTGAGGTGGCTGTTTGTTTCTGCATATGATACGGAATCACATCACACGAGTGCCGCCTCTCCCAAAACTACCCTCCTCCAACACCCCAAACCCCCAAACCCCCACCCCCACTTCCCGAAAGTGGATTGGGTACGTGCTCCGAATTTGCGAGGCTCTTCACCCCGGCCGGTTTTCCCGGGGGCGACCCGCTCTCGGGAAAGGACGGGGCCGGTCTCTGCAAAAAAAAAAAAAATGGGCGCAGGTGTGGTGGAGCTTCCTCTCTCCGGCTATCCCGGGGGACGACGCACCGAGCGCCGCTCTTTTGCCGGCGCACGCTCCGTCCGCCATCACGGAGAATGTTGGCCGGTTCCCGGGGGAATGGTTGCCCGTCTTGTCAATCAGTTTGCCGGCGGTGCCCGGGCGCTAAATGCCCAGATTAGAAGCGTCAAATAAATTGAAAACGCTGATGACTTTCCACAACGGTCACGACCTCAATCCTCTGATACTGATTTTTGTTTTTCTACTCATTCTTTTCTTTCAGATCTATTTTAGGAAGGTTTAATTATCAATGCTGCTCCGAGTCCAATTCCAATCCAAGGTTGTTGCCTTCCCTCAAAAACGGCCGAAACTGGGAGGTGTCAGAACAAGAGTAGGGCTGCCTTGAAAACTACGATGACTTTCAGATCTTACTGAATCTAGAAGACTCAAAATCAACCCCCTTGCTATTCAAAGCTGGGCTTATGAAATCTTTTCTGAACAGAAAAGTAGGAATAAAGGTATAAGTATGGTGGCGCAGAAGGGACATCGCAAATTGCAAATATCTGCAAAGATATTTGCAATTCGCACATTTTGTCGCAAATATGTATTTGCGCACATAATTATTTGCGACAAAATGTGCGAATTGCAAATATCTTTTCAGATATTTGCGATTTGCAATGTCCCTTCTGCGCCACCATATATAAGCAAGTATCTTCAGCTGAATAGCACTGTTGGTATAAAGAGCACTGGTACATTAAAAGCCCCTCTCAGAAAATGTCCCTCTCAGATTTCCCTTTGCATTGCTGGATTAAAGAAAAAAACAATAGACACATCTAGCTGTGAAAGTGTAGCAGCTGATGTAGCCTTTGCTCTGGCAGCCTCTGAGGCTAACTATGGCAGACTTGCAGTGGATGAAGAGCATGCAGCATCTCACATACTTTTACACTTCTCAGACAAGAAGTCAAGCAGAATTAGGCTTAAATTGTGTCAATAGGGGACATATGGGACCAGGAACGTAGACACACAGGCATCCCCGGAAGGTTCAGAAAACAGGATGCGAGACAAACGGCCAAAGCGCAGGCGAGATGTCTGGTCAATCTACCCTGATCCCGCCCGCCACAGAACTCCAGAGTGCCACAACAGTGTTTCTGTTTTCTTAGGAGCTGGTGGCTGCTGCTATAAAGCCGGTAATCTTGTTTGGGCAGCCTCTGAGTAGGATCTGAGGCTTACTGCTGAAAGGTTGCAGTGCCGCCAACCGAGACCAATCGCTCCGTTGCGTGAAGGCGGCAAATGGTCCTGAAATGGGTCCGACTTGTTGACTCGGCTTATTCTTTCCGTCACACTCACTTCCTTCACAGTCAGAGACTGTTTCACATCTTGATCCCCGCAGACCTATCTGCATTTAGTGTGATCCCCCAAACTGCTGTAGCCAGGGCAGAGGTTTACAACAATTGGTTGTTTGCATGTAAATGAAAACAGAGGTGGGGGGTGTGAATGATCCCTGGAGGTTAATGGTTGTCTAATTCGGACTGGCACCCATGCCAGGGCAAAGACTATTTAGGAAGGATACCATCTAAGAGCTGGATAGCTCAGACGGTTAAAAGTGCTGGTATGCAAAACCAGAGGTTTCAGGTTCAAGTCCCTGTCCAGTAAAATTTTTCTTTGCCATTTCTTAAAAACAATTCCAAGTCAGTTTTTCATTTATTTGAAGAAAACAAATCCCCCCAAACTAGTAGTGAACACAATCTACAAACTCTTTACTGACTCAAATCACCCCACACGCACATCCCAATAATATAGAGGGCCTAGTGATTTGATCCTAACAGTTCCATTCTCAAAGGCGGAAAAACCCTCAGCCAAACAGAGAAGGTGCAGCAGAAATTACCCTTTGCAAGACACTCAGAATGCCTGTGGAAGATTTGAACAAGCACTGAACCCAATACAATTGATACCCTGAAAAAAAAAAAAAACTTGTGCAAATTCGGGGAAAGATCTGTCGGTAAATTTGTCACAAAAGCTCTGCATGATCAATTTACCATTGCTCAACAAACATGATTACAGGCAATTGTTTGATTGACAGAGAACAATAAATCTGTAGGATTGTTGTCAGCTGGGGACTTTTTGCTGGATGGTTGAGCAAACATGGGTAGGCATACTACTGTGACCAGTCATCTTGGCTCCATGCCATGACTCAACATGGTGTTTCCCTGTTGGTATTGTCAATCCTTCACGCTGTCCTGCACTACAATAACTTGTTCCACTCCCCTCCCTCTCCCCCTCTCTCCCTCCCTCCCCCCTCCTTCTCTCCCTCCTTCCCCCCCCCCTCTCTCCCTCTCTCTCCCTCCTTCCCCCGCTCTCCCTCCTTCTCCCCCTCTCTCCCTCCTTCTTCAAAAAAAGAAGTACAAAGTGCATCACGCCAACTTCCCTCAACCCCAACTCCAACCACCCCACTCCTGAAAACGGAGAAGAAAGTAAATGAAGTCGTAAGCCAATAACACATGGTTGGTCACATTTGACTGTGTCAGACACCAGTGCAGTGCGCACGTCACTTAATTTCCAAGCGAGCATGCTGGAAGGGAGGGGGAGGGGGAGGGGGATTTAAAGCGTGCTGTAATTGGCTGATGGCGCAAAGTGCATTGTGACAACGCTCCGAGCGCCTCCGAGATGATGAGATGGTCCCAAAATCTGTCCGGTGTAAAAAAAAAAAAAAAAAAAGTTGTCAAACTGCAAGTCCGTTGCTGCATCAAAATAAAATGGCATTATGGCTTTATTGGTGGGGCTGATAAAAAAAAAGACTGTCGCAGGCAGCATTAACAATGATGATAATTTGTTCTCCCTATTTAACAAATTGGAGTGGTAGATGGATTGGGGGGAATCCATGGCGTGATAAGGGAAATGGAAGCTATCATGTGAGGAGGCAAGATTAGAGTGAGAGAAATTAGACGGAGGGGATGCTCACCCAGTTCTCGGACATGACCTAGATGAGAGAGAGAGAGAGAGAGAGAGAGAGATAGATAGAGAGAGAGAGAGTGAGAGAGAAAGAGAGAGAAAGAGATAGAGAGAGAGAATGAGAGAGAGAATGAGTGAGAAAGAAGGGGAGAGAGAGAGAGAGAGAGAGGGGGGGGGGGAGAGAGAGAGTGTTAGAGTGTGTCAGAGAGAAAGAGAGAGAGTTTGGAGATGGTGGTGCTCGGTTGGTAGAGGCTTTCAGCCTGAGGTTGGGTCCTGAGATAATGGCTGATAGTGGCGATGAGGTCGGGTTAGGAGTGAGGGCGGTGTCAGTGGAGTGGTATGGATGATGGTGGCTGAGTGGTGGTGGTGGTAGTAGTTTTTGGGGCGATACTGGTGTTGGGGAAGATGGTGACAGGTACAGCCTTGTCACGACAGTGGAAGCAGTGAAGGTGCTAATGGCAATGACGATGATGGTGATGAAACTCACACCATCCCATCCTTGCGCACACTCCATCTCTGCCCCCCTTAAACTCAGAAACCATCACCGAAAGTCGACTGCAAATGGTTGCTCGCACCAAACACCAATGTCCTCAAGTTGATTTGCCCAAAGGAAGGAGAAAAAAACCCCCACACGACTGAGATGAGATATCCAACATCATTCAAAGCCAGAATCCCTAGCTGTTGTCCTCCCATCCCCTGTTATTTCTCACTTCCAAACCCATCTTCCCCATCGAGTAAACCCAGCAGTCCGTTTGATCTGCTTCACCGAAGACGTGAGGGCCGAAGACAAAAACCAAACCCCAAAACAAATAGACAAAAAAAAACTCCCATCAAGCATCCTCCAGCAGATCGTTCTCCCCCGTCGTCTTCTCATCTGCTGAGATGCCATCTCTCAGACTCGATTGGTGAGACGGGAGAGATACTTCTTCTTCTTCTTTTAATAAGGAGAGGAAAAGGACAAGAGAAGCACCGCTGGACATGAGAGCCAAGGTTATTACCAGCGGGGGGTTGTGGTGTGTGTGTGTGTGGGGGGGGGGGGGGGTTGTGAGAGGCTAGCTGTCCACACCCCACTGTGAAATAACAATGGCTGAGTGATCAAACACAATGGCCAGAAGCTGAAATGCTATAAGTGACAGTTCTGACTCATGCCACTCCGTCCCCTCATCCCAAATCCACACACACACACTTGTTCCCTCCCCCCTCCACCACCACCAAAAAAAAGAAGTGTGCAGGACATCTGCAAATTACCACCAAAGATCATTATTTTACACCAATCTATTGATTTCCCCCCCCCCCTCTTTCCATCCGCTGGTCCTTGACAAAAAAGTAGCCGGGGATGGAGGGAGGGGCTTGGGGGAGGGGAGGGGAGGGGAGGCCGCTGGTAAGTGGTGGAGCTGTTGGAAGGGCGTGATTCATCTGTTGTGATTACAGGAATCAAATTGTACAGTATCTTGGGATGATTTGTCGGCACTTGTGTGAGTGAGTTGGAGGGATGGAAGGGAGGGAGGGGAGGGGAGAGGAGGGGAAAGGAGGGGTGGAGAGGGGAGGGGGAAGTCGATTGGAAGTGGCAAGGGAGGCCCAGCGGTCCCGATGAAAAGATGGACATGCAGTCCTGTCCCAAGAGTCTTGGGGGGGTTGGGGAGAGGGAAGAAAGTACATTTTTCCAGTCGGCTGATCATTGGGGAGTCAATGGACGGTGGTGCTCCCAGTGAAAAAACAATGACTCGGAGTAGATTCTGGCGCCGTTTCTCTGTCTCTTCCTCCTCTCTCTCTCTCTCTTTCCTCTCACTGGTCCGAATCGAGGGATGACTCAGTCGGGGAGGGAGAGAGATGTTTGAGTTGGTAGGCAGGGGGATCGATCCAGCATCAACGAGTCCCAGTCGGGGCTAAGTGACTTTAGAACAATGGTCCAGAGCCCCAAGTGGCACAAAGAGCCAGGGCAATCCCTGCGAGCCGGGAGCCGGCGTGCAGTTTAGCCGAAACTCAGACCCCGAGCCAAAATTCAATTCGACCCAGTCTGCAGAGTCTATTGACGGGAAGACACACACACGCGCGCGCACGCACACCAACCCAACGCAGTGGGGTCAAAGAACTTAAGAGTGGGAGGGGTGGGGGGCGTCTCCGTGGCGGAGACATTTTTTTCATGGTATCTGGAGGCAACATCAACTCCTGCCCATCCGACGTTGTTGTCAGGACTTGACTTGTAATGATAGCGGCGGGCTCATGCACGGGAGGCTTCACACTGGCAGGACTAGAGGCATGGAAAGCGGCATTGCGGAGCGATGGCGTAAAAGTGCGAGCATGAGCCGCTGAACAGACAAAAGAAGAATCTAATGATGAGATTCGAGCAGCATACAAACCCAGACCACTGAAACAATTAAGACAGACACCAATCAAATTGAGACAAACGAGCCATTATGTAATGCTTGCAAACAACCACATTGAAATGAAAAAACCCCAAAACCAACAACAATAACAATTCAAGTGTGCCCGCTGTTTCAATCCAAGCAGAATCACTCTAAGTCTATAGACCTTTCCGCAATGGACTTTAAATAGGCAATTTGACCATTTTAAATTGAGTGTGGACAGCCAAGGAAGTTTTCCTCCTAGGTAAGTTACCCGGCTCGGTTGGGTAAGTAAACCGACTGACTTCTGCCCGGTTAAATAGACCAGGTCAGTTTAACCGAGTCGAAAAGTCCAGTGCAGACGTGATGTCTCATGCGTTTGTATTTAGTCAGTCGGTTAAATTTTAACCGTTGTTGCGATTATCTACCCATATCGATGATCAAAGTGCAGACGCAAGTAATATTTACCCATTGGAATGTACGTTACCCACAATCTCGCTAAAAATAAAGTCAAGTGCGAACACGGCTTAAGGGGCACATTTAAAAATCTTGGAACATTTTGGGTCAATCCAGTTCTCAACCAGTTGCACGAAGGATGACATGCCGAGTCCATGCTACCTCCTCCAGCACAGTGCCACCACAAAAAGTCTTAATCATCTTAATATCTCTAATCTACATGCGTACATCTCTTTGTTCCTGCAATTCATGACACGAGCCACGCGAAATCTCCCAATCTGCAACGCCGCGAGTTCAAAGCGGCGGACGGGCGAAACGCATGCACCAACTTCTGCAATTATCGTGCAGGGCGTAACACATGTCGCCCACAATTGATGCGTCTCAAGAAAGAATGCCCCGAAGAAACCATAAATATGTACAGCAGCCCGGCAAACAAAAGGGAGCATAGCAGGATCCAAATTAGTGCCGGTCATGTGCATACCACCTGCTATCTCTGTTTCTGACGCTGCCTCTCTCTCTCTCTCTCTCTCTCTCTCTCTCTCTCTCTCTCCATCTCACTGTCTCTCCATCTCACTGTCTCTCCATCTCACTGTCTCTCCATCTGCCTCTCTGCTTCAGTGTTTTTTTATCTGTCCATCCTTGCCTCTCTGTGTGTCTGTTTGTCTCTCCATGTATGTCTGTCTGTCTGTCTGTCTGTCTCTGTGTCTTTTAGGCCTTATGTCCCCCTTTCTCCCCCTCCTTCTCTTTCTCTCTCACTTTCTTTCGCTCTTTCTGTCTCTCTATATCTCCTATCTCTCCCTCTGCCCTCCATCTACCTCTCTCTCCCACCGTCTTTCCCTTTCCCTCCCCCTTTCCCTAGACTCCTCTTCCCTCTCTCTCTCCCTCCCCTTTCCATTTCCCTCTCCCTCTCCCTTTCCCTCTCCCTCCCCCTCTCTCCCCCTCTCTCCCTTCCTCTTTCTGTATTTCTATCTTCTCCCCTCTTTCCCTCTTTCTCTCCTCACATTCACTCAGCCTGCAGGTGTACTCCTTCTTATCAGTGGATATTATTAGATGTCCCGATTGGACAGAATTGACAAAGCCCACACAATGTTCTCCCTGCTCGGGGCGCTGCGGATTATTGTTTCAACACATTGATCCTAACGAGGTCTACGACACCTTTCAAAAGGCATGGACGGACAGTGAGTCATCATCAACCCCCCACCCCCTTACCAAAGGAGGTAATGATTTCGGTTTTGGGTTAAGCGGCCCAAATTCACCGGGAATGGGTATCAACTATCCCGCTGAGCCTCTTATGAAAAGTTCGCCTCTCCACGAGTTAATGAGCCCTCCTCTCGCGCATTAATCAGCTCTGTGCCACTGGGTCGACGGCCTGACCAACTCAGCGTCGCCCAAATGAAGAAGAAAGTAAGAAACCCTCATGCAAGATTGCTTTAACGAACCCAAAGATTCTCAAATTAAACCCCCAAATGAATTCCCTACAGTATGAATAAATGCATCATTGGTATGACAGGGAATTCTGTAAGAATGTATGGATTTTTTTTTTTCAGAAAGAGAATGCACCAAGAAGCTGCTCTATGAAAATTTCATCAAACTCGATGCTTAGTTCTTTGTAAAGGGAGACCACCACTCCCTACTAACCTCTGTGCATGACTCTTTTTTTTTCTCGTTGAAATTCAAAACAGCGATCAGTCCGTTAATCCGTGTTGGAAACTTTGCAATTCTGATCAAATTCATGCCTTTAGTCAGGCACAGGGTTTATTCAACATGATGGACTGTGCTCCAACCCGCATCTTGGATTGTTGTGTTTGTTAAAAGACATTGTATATTGATGCAGCAGCGGAATTTTTCCAGCAAATGCTATTCTGCCGGTCCCTTACACTGTTTGGCAAATTGTCATTTACGTCGTTTTACGTCATTTACTGAAAAGCCGAAGTTGCGGGTTCGAATCCAGCCTAAGCTACCTGATTTTTTTTCCCTCAGGCTTAAGGCACAGCATAGCACTGAGCACTCAGTGTTTATCACGTCGAGCAGGGCCATCACTCATTGTACTCAAATAAATGGCTGTTCAATGTATTGTTAGATGGACCACGGTCAGCACCTTTGGGCAGTGGTTTCTTATCTTAAGGTTTTGGGGTGGGGGATTGCATTCTTTTTCTACTGGCACACATTCAGGAGACAAATGATTGCATTTGGCAAGCGTCTCAAGGAACAGAGAAGCAACAGCTAGCTGACTGGCCATGTCTAGTACTGGTACTACCCTGACCACACTGTGCGGCTGCCATTTGATCTGGAATGAAATTCCGACCCCTGAATGAATTTTAAAAACCCACAGAATGTCAAGTGTTCTAGTCAGCATGATTCATGGTTGTTGTTTTTTGTTTTGTCCCTAGCACTAAGTAAAGGAAGAGGAGGTTTTTTTTTTCCAAGTGAAGGCAAAAACCATTCGATAAGATTGATTTGTAACGCAAAAAATAAAAATGTTTCATTTTGACTGATTTACTTTCTCTACTTTCCCTCGCTCTTCTTTTCTTCCTTCCTCCCCTAGGTCTTGCGGCAAATTTCTCAATGGACCCACCTTCTCTCAATTCTGAAGAAGGAATCAATATTCACCGCAGAGAAGGATAAAAAGAGATAGAGAGAGAGAGAGGGGGGGGGGGACAGCGAGAAGAAAAGCGGGCAGGTGCATTATGTAAAGAAAGCTTCATCTGCTTGACGGATTTCAAATCAGAGCTGAGGTTCGACGCACAAACCCAGGGTAGGAGGACAGACTGATGCCAGTCCAGATACACAGATTTGATTGCAGGGATTACCTTTCAATATATCCTATCCCTACAACCATTGTGAAACATTGGAATGAGTTACACACAAACAGCATGGCAAAATAGAAAAAAAAGATAAAAGTAGAATCCTCCATGCACTCCCCTTCTCCAGAGTTTTTTTTTTATCTGAGATGCAAATGCGGCAAGGTGCAACTCTCTTGTCCGTCCGACGCTGGAAAGGGGTTTCGTTGTCAAGCTCACAGGGCTTTGAGGGCAGATAGAGTCCTGCCATGAAATGCATGCCACCGGAGGGAAGGTGATGGGGCCGAGAAATATTCAAATGAAGCCAGCAGAAAGGGTAGAGAGAGAGAGAGAGAGAGAGAGAGAGAGAGAGAGAGAGAGAGAGCGAGAGAGAGAGAGAGAGCGAGAGAGAGAGAGAGAGAGAGAGAGAGAGATGAGAGAGAGAGAGAGAGAGAGAGAGAGAGAGAGAGAGAGAGAGAGAGAGAGAGAGAGAGAGAGAGAGAGGAGAACGAAGGAGACAGAGAGGATAGAGAGAGAGGGAGAGAAAGAGAGAGAGAGGAGAGACAGAAAGGGTAGATAGAGAGAGAGAGGGGGGAGAGGGAGAAGAGAGAGAAAGAGAGGAGAGAGGGGAGAGAGAGAGGGGGAGAGAGGAGAGAGAAAGAGAGAAAGAGAGTAAGAGAGAGGAGAGAGAGAGAGAGAGAGAGAGAGGGGGGGGAGAGAGGGGGGAGATGGGAGAGATGGGAGAGATGGGGGAGATGGGAGAGAGGGAGAGAGAGAGTGAGAGAGGGGGGAGAAAGAGGAGGGAAGGAGGGAGGCAGAGAGGGAGGCAGGGAGGCAGGCAGGCAGGGAGACAGGGAGATGGGGAGGCAGGGAGGGATGGAGGGAGGCAGGGAGGCAGCAGGCAGGCAGGGAGGCAGGTAGGCAGGCAGGCAGGCAGGGAGGCAGGCAGGCAGGGAGGCAGGCAGGCAGGCAGGCAGGCAGGGAGGGAGGCAGGGAGGCAGGGAGACGGGGAGACAGGGAGGCAGGCAGGGAGGGAGGCAGGGAGGCAGGGAGGCAGGGAGGCAGGGAGGCAGGGAGGGGAGGGAGGTAGGAGAGGGAGGCAGGCAGGCAGGAAGGGAGAAGTATATGTATGTAAATAGACGGAGAGGGAGAGAGGAGGTGAGAGAGAAAGACAGGGAGAGAAAGAGAGAAATGGTAGAGAGAAAGAGAGGGAGAGAGAGAGGGAAGAGAGAGGACAGGGGAGAGAGTGAGAGAGGGAGATAGAGAGAGAGAGAGAGAGAGAGAGAGGGGGGGAGAGGGGAGAGAGAGAGATA